>JAOVYW010003565.1:1281-11646 GCA_025775045.1 Hiodon tergisus | reverse complement strand
AAATTTACATTAAACCGGTCAATTAATTTGGCTAATTTTGACGTCTGTTTTTTCTATGATATTGCTACATAACGTTTACATTTTGCATAAATTAAATTAAAATATTAAAATAATGTAATTCACAATAAAAAACCTAAAACCAATAAATCTCCAAAAAAACAAAACGTTGAAGATTAAAAATAACCTTTCAACAGGGAACAGGGCCTGAATTAAGACTAAATTACACTTGCTGATACGCATTACTTTCACTTAAGCGAAATAATTTCCCATGGAAAACTTACCTACACCATAAAAGAAAATAATTAATTGTCAAAAGTAATTTACCTCCCAAAACGTTTTACCCCGCATTTGTCCCATGGTCCTGTGTTAATCTCAAACTCATAAACTGTAAAACGTAAAAGGTGACCATACGTCTGCTGCACGTCCTTACATGTTATCTGTGTTTGCAGAGTAAGCCCGTGTTTGTTTTACATTCCATCTACAGTGTTAGGAAATCCAAGATTAAGAAACTGGAAGTTAGTGTGATGCAGTACACGGACCAATCCAGTGAACGCACAGTTTTTATTCAGTCGATCGCTGTAATAAAGACCATCAACTTGTCAGCACAGGCTACTTCATTAACCTAATTTCATACTCCTGTAAGGATTGAACAACAGACTCGTTGCATTAAAATCTCTCACATCTGCATACCGTGCCCGCCCTTCAACAAAAAAAAAAGAAAGCAATATTCATATCCTTGAGCAATAAGGGAGGTCGTACCACAAGCCTAAGAACGCAGGGGAAGTATTGAGAACTTCCTGTGCACCCATCCGCCCTCCTGTTGTTAATAGGTATTCACTCTGGAGCTGGGGTGAGACTGCTCAGGTCAATCCTGTTGTTCATTTTGCACTCTGCTCCACTTGCACTGCTGCCCGGATTGGTTAGCTGCAGAGGCTTTTGTTGGTGGCAGAGAGATCACTGGTTGTGATCTTTCAAAGCCAAATATCAGGTAGCACAACGAACGGCCTGAGAGGGATCTGGTGGGGTTGCTGTTCACACGTAGCCTGATGAAAACAGGAGGGGCTTTTTCCAGGTCAGAACGCGGATCCCCGATAAGATGTTTGTGTCTAAAGTTGCTGAATCCAAAGATTCCAGTTAGGGGTTTTAACATTTTTAGCAATCCGACCCTGGCGGTGGATATTTTAGACCAAGAAGGTGCCATGACCTTAAAGTCACTATCAGTATCGAGCTAAGTAGAGTCATAAAGAGCTTCATATTCAAGTCATTGGTGGTGCTAAAGTGGCATGCCTGGCGGAGACGGCTCCAACAAAGAGACCCCCCCCCAAAAAAAACCCTGTCTCCAGCCGACACACTAACAAGCCTGGGCATTGTCACTAATTAGTAACAAAATTCAACTCATATGAGCTTGACTCAGCGTTGGCGTGATGGCAGATTTAACTACGAGCTAAGCATACCAGTCTCAGGGATCAGTCAAGCACGACCACGACAACAACAACAGCAGCAGCAGCAGCAGCAGCAGAGGGCCACAGAGCCTGTAATTCATATAGCTAAACAATCCCAGGAAGCCCTGCTCTTTCCCGTGACAGTACACACAGGCTCATTGTTATTGCTCCGGCACACAAGGCCTCTCGCTAAGACCCAGCAGGGGCACTCCAGGCTCAAGCTCCTAGCTGCAACCAAGGAGTAGATGCGAAATCAGCCCTGTGAAATAACGCCAGTAATCCGCAAGACCCTGGCCACTGCAATCAGAACTCTGTGTGGGCGCACAAACAACCAGTGAGAAGAGAGTGAGACTTTAAGAATTTTGCTAGATGATTGCATGCGTCCCTCAGGTTTCTCACATCTAGCGTGCACGCACACGCAAACACACACACACACACGCACATGTACTCAGAAATGCTGTTGGTGAGAACTTAAAGAGCTTTGTATCATGATGTAAATATTCCAATGATGCATATGTACTTTTCAAAAAGCTATGGCAGAATGGGATTCATTCATCGAAGTGTCCACCAACAGTTGGCGATTTTGAACGACTGAACGAATGCAGAACCCAGAATACACCAAATTCTCGGAAAGGTCGGTGTTTATGGGGAAAACAAAACACAGTCAAATCGAATAACGCTTGGCTGATTCCTAGACTGAATGAATGCAGAAGGAAACCACAGTGAAGCAATTGTCAGCTACTTGCTCACATTCTGGAATGTTTGACTGCTCATTTTCTTAAAGTTTTGCAAATTAAACTGGACACAAACGCCCCAATGTATGAAGGGATCCATGCTGTATAACTGACAGATAAAAAAATGCATATGAAACTCAGGTAAATGCACTCAAAATCCAACAAATCCTAGTTGTCTCCAAAATGGGATAGGCGATACCATTCACAGAGGTTCTGCTCCAGTACAGTGGCATTAAAAACAGCCTTGTTATCTTCTTTCCTATGAAAGCAGAGGCTTTGTGTAGGGGAACATGGAGTTTGAAGTGACAGGGATGGGAACAGGGAGTTTGAAGTGACAGGAATGCTCTTCAAATTTCTCCAAGGGTTGACAGTGTCACAGAAAAAATAAACGATTGTGTCATGACAGTCCCAAGTCTTTGGTGTGAGATACCTCTGTATGTCTTGGAGTTTGAGAGCCATTACAATGTCAGGTATTTGATGTGACACCCGTCCTTACAATCAGTCTCATCATCACCTCCTTACAAAGCAGAAAATACATTTTGCCCGTTCTGAATGAAATCAGTATCTAAATATGCCACTGATTCATTTAATTACGTTTTATTACGGTCATACATTCGGCTACAAGATACGTTTCTGCTTCGGCTATGACGCCCTTCTTTCCGTTTTTGGGTGTTTTATGCCCAGTATAACGGCACCCTACGGCCCTTTGTTTTAATGCTTTTACTTGCAGACACCATTATCAATTCTGTATAAAAGCTATTATCTTACTATCCGGTCGATGTGGCGAGTTCACGTTTACCTGTACTGTTTCCGGTATCCACAAAAATCTTTCTTGAAGTGTGCGTTTCAAATAAACATTTAAAAATTAACAGGCCCTTGCAGGCACGGATTAGTGAACCGTCGATGCGGGTCATGGTAGTGATTATCCTGTCAAAACTTGTCTGCAAGTCCTTACCTGCTCGACAAATTTACGGTCTCATTTTGCCTCATAATAATTTATGCTCACTGGGTAAACATAACAGCTCGTATAATTTCAAGTTTCAGAACTATTACAGCAACTCCAGCAGCTCAGCTGAATTACATTAATTAATGTGCCTTTAGAAAGTCCCATAGAAATCATGAAAGCTCTGGTAAAGCCGGACCTGTAACTATACGACTGGCACTGCTTACTTGCGAAAATGATTCACACGTGGAAAACTCGCAATATTGTGCAATTATTTCTTAGATATATGTGTTATAAAGGCAAACATTCAAACACACATTTAGAATAGAAAGATTTGGAAATCGTAGTATTTCGCTCTTACGACACGAAAACGCGCACTTAAGCATTTCGGAGCTGAAAAACTAAACTCACCAGCGCATTTCTCTTTTGCCAGATCGGAGTCTAATATCCTGTTTTTCCTCCTAACAGCCACCCGATGAAACGGATCCATAGTCTGCGGCGTATTCCTAAAGTCCCCCCCTGTCCGGTCTAACATCTAAAACTCTTTATGTTTCTGTAAAATTTTGAAGAATAAAAAACAAAGTTGCAAGAACCTATTTTACAATTATATTCAGGTTTATTTCTAAAAATGGGGACACGTTTCAAGTGTCATGTCGTTCAAAACTCGGCGAGTCCATATCCAGACGTTTCGTCGCACAGAATATCCGTTTTGCATTTGAAATTAAATTTAATTCAACTTCTGTACATATCGCAGGACTCAATCACAAATGCGACTGTAAATCATATTGCAAGGGAGTATGCGCTCTCGTTCGCTATCTACCCCCACCCCCACACAGCAGTCTCAGTGAATGACACAAACCCAGTCCAATTGCACTGGCCCGGAGAAGTCTTAAGCCTAACCATTGGTGGCACTGTAGCCCTACCTATGTTTTAAGGCTGTAGCGCACGCTGCTCACCTTTCGAGGTATCTCAGCGACTTTAACAAAGACGTGTCACAAGTATAAATAAAATAGGCGGGCTTCTACAATAATTATAGAAGTACGCCTATTTCAGCGCCGATTGCAGTAGAAGCTATGCACTGCCAGCCTGCGGTGGGAGACGCTCGTTAGCGACCTGCCAAGAGAAACGCTGACAATTTAACCCACTCCAGCCTGTGTGGCGCTGTGAAAACTGTGCGCCGAAACTATTGTCTATAGACTACGCTGCCTGAGACATTCGGTCGACCTGACGATTCGAACAGCTTATTATGTAGATTGAGTTGTGTAGTTTTGGTTTTGTACCTGTACGGGCGTACTTTAGTTGCAAAAATGTGAAACTGTTAGCCCACCCTTAGCTATGCACTAGGGGGACTTAACAATAAGACATTTTAGCTCTGTACATAAAATTGCACTTATTGACCACAGTTCAAAGGTTAAAGAGAGCGAACAAGGGAAAAATAATTGCATGTTTAATTTCCTTAATTGCACCACCAAGCAGGGATACATTTCTGGAATTTGAGAAAAGAATATATTTTAAAAAACAAAACAATAAAATGACCTTTAACAGCCTGAATAAATAAGTACATTAATTAATAAATTACTGTTTGTTCACTCTTTACAAAGTCGGCCGGTAGTGTAGTCAGTGTCCCACAGCGTAGTGCAGTCGTTTCCCTACAAGCCTGGATGACCGTTTCCCGGGCCGTCTTGGTAACCCCTATGACGGAGCCTGCAGTGCTAGTCCTCGCTGACAGAAAGAGAGGAGGGGGTAGTTTGATGGTGGGAGGGCGTCTCTGCACTGCAGGGTGGCCCGTGTCAGCAGGGGCCTTCAATGGGGGCTACAGGCCCGGAGCTGGCGGATGGTGGACCAGACATCTGAGAGGGACGCAGGGGGAGCTGGTGTGGAGCCTACCGCTGCTGGAATGGTGCGCCAGGTCCTCGCGGAGAGCTTCCACGATGCTACGACTACGAGCAGGCTCCCGGATAAGACTGAGGGCAGGGGATTGGAGAAGGGGGAGGCAGGAGGGAGAGAGGAGGAAAGAAGAGAGAGTAGACATATATCCTGTCATGCGCAGGTTCGTATTTAAAGTGAAAGACATGAGAGAAAAGACAGCTCCACCACGGGGGTTTACAGGAAATTGCTGTCAGTAAGAGCAGATGAACGCGTGACTTACCCACAATAAAATTTAAGTCAACCACAGTCATGCACAATGATCAGCTAGAGGGGATTCGGGTGTGACGTAACTAACAGGAGGGCAGGAGAAGCCGCAGCATGGACTCTGAACAACACCAGAACCATGGAGAAGAACCGACCCGGCTACGGTCCAGCTACGGTTCCGTCAGCGGTTCCCTGTTTGCCAGAAGATACACTTGACCACCAAAGGCCAGGCGGTGAGTCGAGTAGCAATGAGAATTAACCTGGGACTGAGGATGTGAGTGTAGCAGGCTCTGCCCACTTTATAACTTTAGTTCAATAATAAATATTTTAGCACCTAAATATTAACAATACAACAATAGAACAATAGAAGCAGCAAAAAGTTGACTCTTCTAATATTAAAAAGTTGTGAAAATTAGTGAATGTGCTGGCACTGCGGTGATATCAATTATATATATCTTTTTAAATATGAGAGTGTAAAAACATGCAGGTCATTATTCTGGGCAGAACTGTGTCTTGTCATCTCGTCACATCCTTTAGTACAGTGGAGACAGCATGGCAGACATGTGCCCCGTATCCTGAAGCAGGGCAGAGGCTGCGAAATTGTCACAGCGTTAGAATTTCACACCCCCCCCACGCGGCTGTGAAACGTCTGCCATGAGGCACTTCACCCTTGATGGCATTCCTGTAAAACTCACAGGTCCGAATGCAGAATGCTATAGGAGTGTTTTTGCTTATTAATCATGCTACTGTGGGCGCCTAAGGCTTTTTATATAGATGGGAGTCTTACAGTATTAAGTATTTTCCCTGTCAGATTTTTTGCATTTTTGCATCTGAAATAATATTAGATAAAAGGGACTCTGAGTGAACAAAACCCAACATTTTGATACTTATTTCATTTATCTATTAAAGAAACGGCCAATGGCCTCTCTCTCTCTTTCTTTCTCTCTCTCTCTCTCCCTCACTCCCTCTCTCTCTCTCACTGCACTGTGGAGGAGTCCATGCTTCCATGCAGAACTGTTTTAACTCTGTGACATTTGTGGGTTTGAGCATGAACCGCTCGTTTTCCCATATTGCCACATCTCTTCTTCACCTGATCTGACGTAGACTTGCTTGTGTGTTTCGGAACATTGTCTTGCGGCACGACCCAGCTGTGCTTCAGCCTCTGTAGAGTTTTGAGGGAATTTTTTTCTTTCTTTTTTCACTACTACAAGAACAATATACCACCAAATTGAAAAATTTACAAAAATTTAATAAATCAGACAGAGGGAAAATCTTTTTTCAGAGCACTGTATATACATCTCTGTCTTTAAATCTTTGTATGCCTGTGTGGCAGGCATGCTTCCCAGTGTTCCTGGAGGATGGCCACCCAGCAACACGAGTTGGCGTGTCCGTGGCGCGTGGAGCGTGGCGCAAGACGAGGGTGCCCGGCTGGGACATTACCTGCGAGCTAAGGAGGCTCTGCCTCGCCTTAGTTGAGGGGTGAGTGGCGACACTGAGGCAGCAGGCTGCTGACAATCTACGAGAAACTGATAAATTAGACAGATATACAGAGGGGTGACAGTCAGGGCCCAGCTGGACACTGAAGGTCGTTAAGGACAACACAGGGGATTGCAGGAGGAATGACTTGTCACAAGGCTCGGCTCCATGCCCTAAAGCCCTCAGCCAGAGGAACCCTAAACATGCGGGAGAAAATACAAAACAAAGTAGCAACTAAACGTGCACGTCCATCCGCGAAACCCTTAAGAGTCTTAAGATCTTTTGTGCATCTCAATGACACAAATTAACGCTTAGCAGTGTTTCACACAGGAAGCAGAATATAGCACTCCGCTATTAAATAAACAGCACTTGTATGGTATATTAATGGTTCAGATGTGCCAAAGCACCAGTGTGAGGACGTTGCGGTCTAATTCCCCATTCTATGACCCCCACAGCCCCTTGCCCTAAACCATGTGCTTGGCATGTGGCACATTATGAGAACTGAAGATAACAGGGAGGGAGCTCACAGGCCTGATGTGCTTCACGACACATTGTGCAGCACCTGAAGGGTATAAGCACAATCTCGGTCGAATTTTACTCTGTTATTGCCTTTAGAGGAGTTCAGAGATGTAAGTGTGCATATGTTTTGTGCGTATTTGTTTTTTGGACAAAATAACCTAGAGAATTGACCTCCGTATCTCCCTTTCGTGAATTATATTAAATGACGCATATTAGATTAAATAAACCGTGTTAAAAATAAATTAAAGAAAATGGACAATAATACATTTAGCCAACTGACAAGGCATTCCTCATTCCATCCCACGAAGAGGCAGGACATCAGTGTTAGAGCAGGCTCAACACAGACAAGGAGCAAAAACACACACAAATAAACACGTACATAACAGTGCTACAATATTTAGTACTCTTACAGTCTTACATGAAAGACAACAGAGAGCCATGGTTCCCAGACCAAGCACGGATACATGCACAGAAACACAACAGTCAAAAGCTGTTTTAATGACATATCATTGCGGCTATGACAGTCCCTTTAAGGGTGCGAAACACGTGGATTCTGAATTGAATGGCATTACCACAATGTAGAATGACCTACAAAGCATAAAAGTAACTTATATTTGTATAACCTCAGCAGCGGTGAGGTTTATCCTATGGAAGCCAAACAGACAGAAGGTAATACGGTAATGCATGAAATGCTTTACTTATCTCGTTGGAAACAAGAGTAGATGTATGGAATGTGTGAATCTTCTGGGTCTGACATCCACATGTAAAAATAAACGCTAAATAGAAAATAAGTTAGGCAGCGTATGCAGTTTTGGATGTGGCCTCATATGCTAATGTGGAACAAAAAAGCATTTGACAGATCTGAGGTGCTGCTTCACAATACCATGAAAATATGTGGCAAGTTCTACTGTGAGGAAAACAACTGTGCGCAAGTTAACACTTCCATCTAGTGGCGAAGAACGGTAACTGCAATCACACGACCGACAAATATTGCAGGGAAGTTTGGGTCTTTCCGGAGTGAATCTTAAGTGCCGGTATCTGTCATGGGCGGCTGGGACACCCCCGCAGCCCAAGGGCCCCCACTCCTCACCTCATAGCAAAAAAATAAAATGAAATAAAATAAACAAAAAAAATGTTAAAAATTAAACAAATATTTTGGTGCACGAAAACTAGCAGCAAAGTTATCTAATGGGGAGGGGGGTGGGGGTAGGGGGGTTCTCGAGCTTTGACCTTGCGGGAGGCCTCTCCAAAGTCTGGGCCGCCACTAGTATGTGTGTGTGTGTGTGTGTGTGTGTGTGTGTGTGTGTGTGTGTGTGTGTTCTGCAAATCGGTTTGTGCGAATTATGAATTTGGATGATACAGAGAGGAGTCAAACTGATTTCCCCTTACACTGACCTACAGCACAGCCTCAGTCTCCAGTCTCAAAAATCTTCTCTAACACAACAAAACACATAGATCAAATCATCATCCACAACACAACGGATATAAAGTAACTTCCATGCCAAAACTGACCACCAAAACCTCACATACTATTCATACTGTTCCAGCAACTTAAAAGCAGGATTATGAGGCCCATGATGCCAGGATTTGGTTTTATTTCTTTTTCACACGATCGGTATATTGCCAGTGTATAGCAGAGGAGCAGACGCACACAGATCTGTGGTCAGTGAATGACCCAGAGTCAGTACAGGGCGAGAGAATGGTTTTGCAAAGACAATGTGACATTTAAAGGGTGACAGTGCACAGCTTAGCTCATTTTAGAATGCCTGGTGCACGCCAAACGCAGAACAGGACACCTGTAATTGTAGCTGTGATCATCATGTGGCCAACGTTTTTTGAGACGTATTTTTACAAAACTAAATTAAAAACGCAAGGGCCAGTCCTTTAGCGTTAAGAGGAAAATGTACAGGACTGAAGTTAATTTCATAGTGGAATTTGAAAAATATTTAAATATAATATATATATAAATCAAATATAAATATTGAAAATATTCACAACATTCATGTATTGTTTCAAGCAGCTCCTGTCAAATGCTTTTCACTCGCTTTTTAACAACTGAACATCAATCTGAAGATATTAATGAATAACAACCATGTTAAAAGTGACTAAACTCATTTAACACATCTTACGACCACAGCAATCGTGTGTGTTGTGCAACGTGGATGAATGGCTGCCTCATAATAGGCTAACATGTAGTAATGCCATACACACTCAGTTTAAGAGACACTTTCTAGGTCATGGTATTCCTCTCTCTAATAAATTAGTCCAGAATAAAGAAAATAAAGACCCAGAGCTCAGCCTTTGCAAGTCTTGTATTTTCCTGGACTGCCCCAGACAGGCCATATGCCTCCCTGTTACTGCTCTTCCTGATGCTAATGTACTAATTTCAACAATGTTTGGCAAAAATTTGGAATACAATCCTCAAAGTGTATCGCTAATTAAATAAATACACACAAAGCCTCAAAGAAAATAAAATCGTAGTACAGACTTACACACACAAAAAAGTCAAAGCAAAATAACAAGTCTAACAAGTAAAAAAAACTGCACTAAAGCTAGTTTAAAAACTAACACAATGGTTTCCAATAGACTTTCAGATCTTTAATGGAAGCTACAATGCAAATGGATAGTGTTAAATGCATCATGGTACCAAGGCATACATCTCTCTTGTATATCTGTACAGAGAAGAATCTTAGGCTGGCAGTCCATATTATTTGACTGAAATGTTTATGGCAAATGTCCTTTAGTATGTTTCACGTAATTTGGTGGCAGCTTTGATTTGGCTAACAGACCAAAGAGGAGAACTCAAATTTGTTTTTTTAGAGGAAATGTGTAAGATTCAAAGTGTATCTTCATATCGCCTGAATATTATAAGCACGTCTAAAACCAGAACTGCTTGCTACAATATTCAATAAACCGCAAACTGAGAAGGATAGATGGTAGTAGGCTGCTCTTTGTTGTGGTACAGAAATCGTTTTTAGATGTCAATATGTAATTATAATTGGGTGCCGCTGGGTGGCACTATCGATACGTAAACCGTACTACAGATTAATCACTTCAAAAAGCAATCGTAATAAATTTTAATTAGGCTCCGGGTTAACAGTGATGCATTAGTATTATG
>JAOVYW010003562.1:0-13928 GCA_025775045.1 Hiodon tergisus | reverse complement strand
CTGTGGCAATGGGACTGAATGAAACACCTGAATTCAATGATTAAGAGGTGTGGCCCAATGCTTTTGTCCATATAGTGTAGCTACGTAAGCACCTGCCTTTGCAAGCTGCCATCCACGAAAGATAGTGTGGATGGCAGCTTGCCTAGCCCTTTTCCAGCTGTGCAAAGATTCCAGTGGAGACATTCCAGAGGCTTCAGGACAGAAGCATCACAATCCCTTCCCCGCACTTACACTCAGGTGAACGGCTGGGAGCAATGACAAGACAGGAAGTGATCTCCACTCGTGTGGCGTGTGTAATGCATGGGATGTGCAGGGTCCGTGGGGACACCACATAAACCCCTGGAGCTGCAGGCAGTGTTTCTGAGCCTCCAGTCCTTCCTACGAAGATCAGCGGGACACATGCGCTTGTTCAACGTCGACCACCAGGGTAACATGAAGTCGCCTGGTCCTCTCCCTCCGGGCTGTACATCTGCCCCACATGGTAAACAGGTGTCGTTCTTCTGTCAAGAGGGGTTCTGGAGGGCACAGAATGAAGGCTTAATCCTCAGGTTGTGAGCCTCATCTGGGAAAGGTTTGGGATGGCTCAGATTGACCGGTTCACCTCCTGAGACACAATGCTTTTCCCTCTCTGGTTATCTATAAAGAGAGACAAACGTTATCTGGGCATTGGCACATTACTGGCCAATGGGTCTTCTATATACAGATTTAATTTTCATATTTGAGAATGTCTTGTAGAGAATGCTCTTCTCGCATGGGAGGTTGAAGGTTATCTTGCGACCTAACCCTGCCTTCTTGCCTGAGACGGCTTCATCATTTCATATGAACCAGTCTGCAGTGTTGGAGGTCCAACACCGTTCCACAGGGAGCATGCCCTCCACACGTTGTGCCTAGTGGGAGCACTATGTGGAGAGAACAGAGGGCTTACAACTGACGGGAACAGTTCCTCATATGCTACTTTGCAGGTCCCAGCTCTGTCAAAGCAGATTTCTTGCAAGATTTTACACTAGATCTACCTAGATATATCTGGGTTCCTGAGGGAAATAACCCATTGTTGATTGTCACTGTTTATATTTCAGGGAACTGCCGTCATAATAATAACCCAACGCTCTGTCTCATCAACAGCTGTTGGGAATTTCCTCTCCCACTCCCACGCCCACTCACAGAGGAAGCGGCGGGCTTTTAACGTGATAAAGGCGATATCTCACATGATGTTTAAGTGGCAATTAAACGGAAATAAGTGGATTACTGGGCTGCAATACAACTACATGTCAGTCTGGTATTAAACAAGCGCTGCTTCTGTTGTAGTTGACTGACATGCCTCATATGCAGTGTGTGCTTTACTGCAGCACTGTTTATTTTAGTCTTTACCATTGGTTATTTGGGCTGTCAGAAACTCTTGTCTTGTTTAGCATCTGTTTGTGCACCAGTTATATCTTGTTTGGTTGGCCTTGTACGTCACCATGGCTATTATCATCAGCCAAATGAATCTGTAATAATAATGACTTTTTAGTACAGGCTCGGAAGTTCAAAAGCACTTACTATACTATACCATGCCTGCACATTTAAATTTAGGCGTGTCTCTCATTCAAAAGAAAGTGTTGTGTGGGTGGCCGAAAAAAGTAACGGAGGGCTACCAGTAAGAAACAGCGTGCCTGGGTCACCCTAGGCATGCTTGTGACAGACAAGCAAAGCGGGCCGGGTGGCGATAGCTGAGCAACATTAGCAAGTTCACTGAACTGTGCAGTGTTCACTGAACGGAGTTGGGTATTATATTAAAAATTATTGCGTACAAACACACTGAAAATATTGATTATGTGAAATAAACACATTTTTATGTCACAGATTATAATGTCGTCGGGCCATCTGAATGCAAGTGCGCCTCTAGGACTGACTCCTGTTCCCAGGCAGTGAGCCGTCGTTCCCAACAGCATTCCAGGGAGCTGGCTTGTGAGGTGCTAGGGAATGTCCTAGGCAGCGGTCCATGAAACGGGGGGGGACTAGGTGTAGAACCTTTTTAACCAGCCGCAGGCCTCCATTGACAGCTTGGAAAAAAGCTTGCAGGAGCGCCCGCTACCCCCCAGCTCCTCAAGTTTTGGCTGTTCACCCACTGCCTCCCCCCCAGCCTGCCGCTTGTGTAGCTAGCTCAAAGTTTGAGCATTGGGGCATCTTTTTTCTCACTCGCTGCCTTAGAAGGGTTTAGGCGACATGAGAGGGACCCCTCGGAAGTGGGTCATTTCTGACTTTTCTGCTCTGAAACTGATGCCACTGATATGAAGCGCCAAAGAGAGCTTGGGGATGACTTGGCATGCTGGTTTCGTCAGCAGAGAGCTTGGGGATGACTTAGAGATGCCGTTTTCATTGGCAGAGAGCTTGGGGATGACTTGGAGATGCTGTTTTCGTCGGCAGAGAGCTTGATGATGACTTGGAGATGCCGTTTTCATCGGCAGAGAGCTTGGGGATGACTTGGAATGCCGTTTTCGTCGGCAGAGAGCTTGGGGATGACTTGGAGATGCCGTTTTCGTCGGCAGAGAGCTTGTGGATGACTAGGACATGCCGTTTTCGTCGGCAGAGAGCTTGGGGATGACTTGGACATGCCGTTTTCGTTGGCAGAGAGCTTGGGGATGACTTGGAGATGCCGTTTTCGTCGGCAGAGAGCTTGGGGATGACTTGGACATGCCGTTTTCGTCAGCAGAGAGCTTGGGGATGACTTGGTAATGCCGTTTTCGTCGGCAGACAGCTTGGTGATGAACCCGCCCATTCTGGTTCTCCATAAAGAGAGACCAGGAGTGTCTGAAAAAAATGCCACATAGGTGTCGATCATATTCCTATAAAATTTATTTTCAGCATTGCTTTTCTCATGGCTTATTAACAGAGGTGTGCACTTTTCTTACTGTAAGTATTTATCTCGACAAATACAAAAAACTGTAGGGTTCATATTATACGAAAGTTTCTTGGTACATCCATAGTATCCTAAACTACCTGACATAATGTACTTGATTTATTTTTAGTTTGTTCAAATTTAATTTCAGTGTAAGTTTTGCTATAGTTGTAATGTGTTAGCTACGTATTGCTAAATATATTATTTAGGTAGTTTGACAGTAAAAAAAAAAAAATGAAATGAAATATGTAACGTTCAAATATAAATTATGTCCGGCAAAACCAGTTTAGTTTGGAGAAACTAAAACTATAATAGACATCTATAACCCCTTATTGTACAAAGCTTTTTATCAAGATTGTATGCGATTTAACTAGATGGTCTTTAAGTATGTATAAGAAGCCTATGGGAGATTTGATAAAATTTCTGTATTAACATATTGATGTAATTGTCTATAGGTCCATAAGTGTCACATCTCGTCTATATCAGCAATTGCTTAATTAGCAGCTCTCCACTTCGCTGGAGTACTAACAAGTCCCAATGGGGATTTTCACCTGTTTAGTGTTAATCGTTCAAATGTGTTCGTGTTTTTGGTAATCAGTAATCACTATCTGGTATTTATACTCGGTTTGTCCATGTGGTCATTGCGAAAATCTTGAGTGCCTAATTTAAGGATAGCATTTCTGAGCATTTAGTCTTTTCTGATCTGCCGTGGGTAACATTTTGACCCGTTTACTCGTTTTTGCCCTGCGTCGGAGTTCCTGCATCGCCCTGTGTGCTGGTATTGACCCTTGCCTGATTTTTGACTACGCCTTTTGTTACCTATCCCACCGCTCATGTCAGTGCCGTTACATTAACTGACACTGTGGTTAACCACAAGTGCACTCCCAGTCATCCAGAGACCATATAGTCTGCTGTCAATAGACAAGACAAACAATTAAGTAACAGCTAACCTTGACTTGTAAAGCTAGTATTTAGAATTTGTACCAAAATTTTGTGATGTTTCCATAAAAAAAGGAAGCTCAGAGCTCTATGGGCCCCACCCAAGTAAGAACAACCGTGCAACTAAAGTGAGGCTTTCAAAATCACTAAAACGCTAAACGTCACATTTTCCCCTGCTGAGGCTTACATGATGCATACGTACAGATGCACGTTTTTACAAGATTATTCAAATATATTTCACAATTTGTCGATGTGCCAAGGACATGACTGTGCAATATATTTTTATGTCAAAATGTAAGGTTAATTACTGAATTGCACGTTGTACGTTCTGTAAAACTTATAAAACAAGACCTTCAAGGAATAGAAATCACCTGTTTGGGGAAACAAAACGTGCAAAGAACTTAGGCCAAAGTCCTTGAAGTGGTTAAAAACCCGACCCCCCAAAAAATCTCTTTTAACTGTGGGGGTGTGTGTGTGTGGGGGGGGGGGTTGGTGAAATCCTCTGGCCGTCTGGAACCTTTGAACGGGCAGCGCTGTCTTTGTGCAGAGAGAGAGAGACGTTTCCTGTTTGCTTTTGAGAGCCCGGCTCATGAGGTGCCGGCTGCGGCTGCTGTTGTTTTAACATTTGGCGGTGTTCTCTTGGGGTCCAGCCCGTCCGGGACATAACTCTGTGCTCCCCCGTCAGCTGGACCGAGCCACTTCCAAAGCCGTCGCAGTCTGGGCCTCAGAAGATGCGCCTGGTGCCCGGTGTATGGAAGCTTGTCAGAGGTTCAGACTTGCTTGGAATGTTACCAGACGTGACTGTGCATTTCTTTACATTTGCAAAGCGGTTTTTCCCAGCAGCCCTGGTTTATTAATCTGCCAGTTCAGGTGTGCTTCGTAAACTAGCATGGGCCCCCCTGTTTCATATGGAGAGTTCAGCCTGGTAGCCTTAATACTGTGATTTTGTGCTGCGTTGCTTTAATGAGAGGGATAAGAGGGGCCATAAATCTTTTGTTAATATTCTGCGTTAAGAAAGAAATGCCTGCTGTCGTTTAGAAATTATGTTCAGTGAGTTTGTCCTTTTACATTCTATGGAAGGAGAATTTTAAATATGGGTAGTGTCAAAACGGAGCTTATGTTAAATTTATGATAAATGTCGTAAGCAAACTGGTTTATATTTATGGGCACCTTTACATGTAAGACGCATGCATTCAACTGATGGATAGAAACCCAGAGGCAAATTTCAGCTCTTTTTTCACAGTCTCTGCTCTGCAGGAAGGAGAAACTGAAATCTTTTATCGTAACTGTGCTTAAACCAAAGGAACCACCTTGGTTCCAATGTGTTCTTAAAAAAAACAAAGTGTGTATAAATATATATATATAATAAGAGAGTGCATTGCTGCTGCCTAAGTGATTCCTAGTTCCATTTTCCAGTTATGCTACAACCCTTTCAGAATCTAATTAATCTGATGTGAGGTTTCATCTCCCCAGTTAACTGAAATGCTGTTATTCAATGAGGAAACGCAGGGAAGTTCTTTTTTCCCCACTGATGAAATTTCCCATGGATAAACCATACATTTATGTATGTGGGAAATGTCTTATTTGTCAAAAAGAGAAATTCTGTGGAGGGTCCCATTCCTAATTAAATTACGCTACGCCAGTACATCTTCAAACGTTGTGTTTTATTAAGATGGAGTACTCCCACCAAGTGACCTTCTTGACCAAGAGGGAGCAAAACTGTGAGCATAATTTTGTCCCTTCAGTTTGGACGGGACATCCCATGGGGCGTGTGATAAGTGATGGGGGTCACACTCTGAGGCGAATATCTGATGGCAGATTGAAAGTGCGTCGGGCCCAGGAGGAATGAGTCTGGCTGGGTTCCCCGTTCCCAACGTTGCGCCTGACTGTAAATTTGAGAGAACGGGAGAGACACAGGAAATGACTTGTGTCCGACAGGGACTACCAGGGCAAAGTCAGGGCACGGACTGCAGCCCCTTTACTGTCATGTGAACTTCAGTGAGTGGTGCATGTTACACATGTTTGTGGAGCTCTGTAAAAACAAACAGGCTTGTCACTTCGCAACATTTGGGTACAGGTTGCACTGCGATAGCAAACCTGGGAGAATACTATCTAAGAACGCTTAGCTTCAAAGTTGTCACTTACATACCAGAATTCTGGTTGACATGAACACAGGTTATTTACACAAGCTCACCAAATGTTATTTCAAGTAAAGCAATGTGCAGATTTTGTACTTTAGACCTATCAAATGCCGTTTGTCATCTTTGCCATAATGCCGCAAGTGTTGCGGTGTCTGTAATATTTACCTTTTCTCCCTGTTTGCATCAGAAATGTGGAGCCATATTGGCCCTGTAAGTGGCTTTGGGTTAAAACACCTGGTCAATATATGCAAATGAAATGTTATGTAGTTGGTCCGATTTTTCCGTTTCAGTTTTTTTCCTGGGAGGTTTGAGGCATATTGTAGTTTTAAAACCTGAAATACAGAGTGTCTATGGTACACAAAACAAGTTTTATTTGGTCAACATTCTTTTAGTTATGTTGCAAAATGTGTGGATGTGAGATGAGACACAGCACATTGATTGGATTGACCACCTCTGTCGTTACGGATCAATAAAGTCTTAGTTGACCATTGCTTGTGTGTTCATGATCTGTACTGTGCCTAAAAGGTTAACTACTGTTGCTGTATTTGTGTTTAAAAATGTACAAAAAACAATGTTTTCTCTTCTTAAAATTAAATTTTTTTCTTTCCTAATTTAAGTAGTTAAAGGGCTTTGTTGGCCCAGACTTTGAGGACAGGTTTTGTTATTGCTATAATTGATGTCATTTGGAGTAGCACATTTTTTAATGTGTTAATGATTTTTTACAGATGATGAATCCCCAAGTTTGTTTGCAGTTGGTGTAAATGGTTTACATATCTTGGTATTACTGACCTCACTGTTTCAGCATTCTTTAAATAAATACAGTAGTTATTTATGTTCTTTCGAATGTTGCGTACGTGATCCATTGTAATGCCAAACAGCATTCAGGCTTGTCCTAGACTTGTTTACATTTTTACTGCGTATTGTTCCCTTATTATTTCATTTGTTTTCTGCATTGTCTGCTTACCTTGTCACTTTATCTCAGTTTTCACAAAATTCCCATGACATCACTTTCTGTGACTGCTTTGAATGCCATTTTACACACAATATGGTAGATTTACTCCCAGAACTCCCATGTTTATTCCCAGCCACATGTATTACCATTCAGAATGTTGATTCAGAGAGTAATTGACAGAGACATTTTTTCATCGTTTGATGTAAAATGCAGTGCTTATCTGCTTACATTTTGGTATTATGCCTTAAATATATTTAAGATATATTTTGTCCATGTTTTTGCTTATACATTATTTTCTTTCATCAGAGAGTGCATGCTGAAACTACATCCATTAGACCAAATAGAAAGGTCAATGGGCTTACAAGCGAGTGAGAGAGTGTGTGTGTGTGTGTGTGTGGAGCTGACTATTCCCCTGTGCTTTCTCTCTCAGAACATTGATGTGACCAACTTCAGCAGCAGCTGGAGCGACGGTCTGGCCTTCTGCGCTCTCCTGCACACGTACCTGCCAGCTCACATCCCGTACCAGGAGCTGATCAGCCAGGACAAGGTAGCACGTCGCACCGCTGCACATGCACAACCACACGCACAAAGCCCTGACAAAGACAAGCAGTGTGTAGAGCATGCTGGGAGAACGTGAATTGCAGATGGCAAACGGTGCAAAGGAAAGCCTGCAAACGCAACAAACAATTGATGTATTCCGTGAGCATACCCTGAACAATGGCCCAACACATGTATTGTATGTTGGTATCTATTGGTGACACATTACAGTTCTACAACTGGACCCCTAGGACCACTGCAACAATGGGCTCTGAATTCATAATTCATAAGAGCTGTGTTTTTATAGAGAAACATAATAAAGGGCCTTACATCAGTGGAGACCTTTTCATAGCTAAACGTGACATTTTGGACCAGCCCTGAATATTCTCATGTCACACTTCACTTGGGGGTACAACGCAGTTAGATTTCCTCAGCAAAACTTCAGCTTATAAAGGCAGATTTGTAGAACCTCGTGTGAAATGAAGTCTGACAGCAGACAAGACGCTTAGTGTAAACACTCGGAGCAAGCATAGGTTATGTTGACCCTGCGTGTTGTCTCTGCTGGTCCTGCAGATGTGCAAAGTATCATTTCTGCCCTAAAGAATGTGGTTGTACCATTGAGTTTATTTGCCAGGATTTGAATTTGTTTGTTGCTTTTTGCAGCCCGATGCACTGGTCTGACTGAGCAATGATAAGATACTGAGATGTTCGTGGTGAGTTCTGCTGCTGTGGCTGAAAGCGTTTATTTTTCCACAGAGCAGGAATTTAACCCTGGCTTTCCAGGCAGCCGAGAGTGTTGGTATCAAGCCCTCCCTGGTGAGTCCCGCATGAACAGACACGGGAAAAACAAACCATAAGAATGCACCAACACCATCACAACATTACAGCCAGTGGATCACTCAATAATTATAGATAATTCAATATCATTAAACTGCAGTTACTGGTTATTCTGGATGATAGCCCTGTGCCCACATACAATTAATTTTCATCACACTGCACCGACAGATAAACTCCAAACCCTTGAATAAGCCCAGATGTATTTTTTATTTAATTATGAACAGGTTTTCTACTTGTTACTTTGTATGGGCTCATGGAACTTGGATCCAAATGTTTACTTGCTGATCAAAGTTGAGAAAAGAACTCATTCACAGAGATCATGAGAATTGGCTTTGAGGTTGTCTCCATAGTAACCCTACCTCCAGGGCACGAAGCACTTTCCAGGGACCTTCAGTTCCTGACGTTCCTGTCTTGTTACGCCCCCGACATCCAGCAGGACACATGGGGTTTTATTCCCGCAACTAAAATAATTCATGATTCTCCAAATTCAGAATTTTGGTAGGGTCCTGTCATGGAGATTTTGCCACATATTATTTTTACCGGTTTTGATCTAAATGTCCGATTTTCACTGTGTGTTTTTGTAGCCGTCTGTTTTTGATTAATTGCATGACGCACTACAAAGAGCATTCCCTGCATTTAGCCTTGGGCCAAAATATTAACACTTTACTAATAACTTTTGAAAATTTTTGTTATTGTTTGATCAATCCAAACTTTTAGCAGGTCAAACCAACATTGCGTTGTTGTCGTAATGTGAGAACATAAAGATGCCTTACACATGACCTGTTTATTTTCAGTGGGGTTTTTAGGATTTGTTTATTTTTATATGTTTATAATTTATCTTTTAATATGGGATATTAACGACCTGTATCAGGAATTATTGTGTTTATGTCCCAGATTTAAGAACTTACGGAAAAATATTTTTTGCACACTTCTTGCTGGCCAAATCAAACATCAGTGTGCCAACTTAGGCAACTTGTGCCATGGTTTGGGTGGCTCTGGTTTACTGTTTCGACGCAGTCGGTAATGGCATGGTCTTGCAGACTCGGTAGAGCATATTGTCAGCGGTTTATGAGGATGGGTGAAAAACGGGCTGGGAATGAGGTTAGAGGTGTCATTTCATCATGGTCGGGCACCACCCAGCTGTGTATTTATCCCCTCAGCTACTAGATGTCTGCTCCTAATGTGATATGCCCATTATTGGTTCATTTGTCTTAGTCCCACTTTACTTGCCTCTCGCGTGACACACACATTGATTACAGAATGTACTGCTCTTCACGATTTACCCACCATTAGTAAAACAGATCAGTGGAAAAGCACAGGAGGGCCCCAGACATATTACATTTTGTGGTTTGAGTCTATCTGAGTGGCTGAGCCGATGAAGGCTCAGCCACTCTGTGATCCAGATACTGCAGGTCTGAACCTGGATCCAGTCCTTAAGTGACAGCGCACATCTGGCAGAGCCGGCCGGAACTGGGGAGGTGGTCAGCTGGGGTTTTCTCAGCTCCTCGCTAAAGAGGTTTGCAGAGTTTTCCTTGGGAAGGTGACTTTCCTCCAATGGCCGCTGAATCTCCTGATCGTTCTTCGTGGCTCGTAACGTTTTAAATTAATAAAGACTTACAGGTGAGTGGGTCAGAGGAACCCATCTGCGCTTCCGTATTTGACGTGTAAAAATTCTGAATAAAAATAATATTCCATATCCAAAATAAATGATAAATTGCATGTTATACTAATATTGAACCAAAGTAATTTGTTTAGAAATGTATGAATTATTTATGATAATATTTGTTGGGTGTAAGGGTGGGGGGGGGGTTACTCAACTGTAAGTGCATCCCTTAATTGAACCGTTTGAAAGCCATGGTCCAGGGCCATTTTGTGGAAGTCCTATTAAATTCAGTGCTATTCCATTAATAATAAAGCAGAATACAGAATACATGTATGAACACCACCCTTGGGTATAGATTTACTGACAAGGCGAGCCCACCTCAGAATTTCAGCGCAGGTGCCAAGGTGCGCTTCACTGCCAGGTTGGCCGTGTTTGTGCTTGACAGCTGACAGACATGACACAGCCTTTCAGTGCATTGGCTGAGGGGGGCTGGAGGGTTTGTTTGTTTTAACCTCCCGTGGAGGCAACTTATTCTTCCAAATTTACATTTAGAAATGAAAACTAAAAGACACGAAAATTACATTAATGAGAGAATGTTAGAATCTTGCCTCTCTGAGCTCCTCTGAAAGGTGGAGGAGAAAAAACCCAACCCAACATATTTCAGGTTAACTACCACCATATATTATGCACAAAAGAGAGAGAAATGCCACGTCTGTATACCTTAGTGTCTGATTTTCAGCCTCTGAGGACGCACCCTCAGCTAGGGCCAGATTGACAACCCTGAGTGCTGTTCTTAACAAGACCACGCTCAATTAAAACTTTATACGAGAGACAGCAGAGCAGAGTTAACTCTTACTCTAACCCATTGCTTTAACTTGAAACCGGGATATTGGTTGTTAGGTTGCTCTTTATTTTTATTTGGTTAAAAAATGAGAAACAAGGGCCATAACTAGCATTACTCCCTGAGTGCCACACTCAGGGTTAACCATATAGTCCCGAGAAACCTCAGGAGTATCGTACAAGCTATAGGGTTTTGTTACTGACCACTGACTGACTCAAGTTCATCTTGGAAATGTTCTACTGTTTAATCAAAATGTCTTAAGCGCAATAACAAGAACCACTCCTTCAATTGATTTTTAGTAAGTTCCAATGTCAGTTAACACAACTGAATGCTCCTGTGTTGAATTGTACATTAACTTAACTTCAATACCATTCTGTGTGTGTGTGTCGGGTGCAGGATATTAATGAGCTGATGCACACGGACCGCCCAGACTGGCAGAACGTCATGCAGTACGTGTCCCAGATCTACAAGTACTTTGAGACCTGACGAATGAGGAGGAGGAGAACACAAGCACAGCAGCACTTTCAACCCCCCCCATCCTGCCACCACCAGTCTCAGCGTCCATCATTCCTTCTGTCCATCGCACAAACCAGCTCCAGGCTCCCATCACCTGGACCCACCTTCAATGGTTTCATTTGCTTCAAGTTTAGGGTTCGCTGGTTTGCACCCCAGAAGTTTACTGATGACAATGTTACAAGATGCAGTGCTAAAAGGCCCGAATAACACTAATTATTAACTGTTTTCAGCTTTACACTACTCTATGGAAACGGTGTTCCCAGCATTTGCACACTAATGCATAGCTTGGTTTATTTTATGTTATTATTTATAAGACATATAATGCATTGTTTTAGGACAGGGGCAGCCAAGTCCAGTCCTCAGGGGATACAGGCTCAGCTGGCCACAGGGTCCCTTAAATCGTTCTGTGAAAGTCATTTTTTGGACTGTGGCCCCCTGTGAACTGGAGTTTGCAACCCCTATTCTGTAATTTTGACAGAACTTCAGATACAGAGAACAGATTGTGTGTGTATGAGTTCTCTTTAAAATAGAGTTTTGGCTTGAGGAGTTGAATCTACTATTGGATTACAGATTGTTATTAATAAAGTCTTTTGTCCAACACCAGATGTTTTTGGTTCTTTACACACAATAGCTTTGTAGAAAAGTGTGATTCGGCATAAAAACACAATGTTTACAATACTGTTAAAACAAACAAAAAAATAAAGCTTAATTCTTGAATAATGAATGTATAGTATGAATGTATCTGTATAGTGTTATACATAGTAATTTATGTAAATTCCTTTATTCCTAAATTTTTAAAGAAAAGTTGTGCAAGTATGTAGGTCTGTAAAAAGTTTTTCTCTGGGCAACTGACTCGCTGAAAACACCATTGATAATCCAGAATAGTAAACTAAAAATTGGGAGGATGTGACTATAGTCACAATAAAAACCTTCGTTGATTACTGACATTGGTGAATGTATTTTAAGCTGCCTTAAATTATATACCCATTTTAAATAAAGTTGTGCGGCCCTTCCAGCCCCATTATTGAAATAAACTGAGGATTTTTACGCAGTTCACACCACCATTAATATTCACATTAAATACCACACGCTGAACACAAGATTGTCCCTCATTACTAGGTAATACAGTCTAAACGCAACCACTAAGTACCATATTGAACTCCAATACGAACTCAAGCCCACGTATTCGTTCACTCCGTCCCAGACACGCGAATACCAGAAAAGACCGAAACTTAGCATCTGTCCATAGGTTAAAAATACCCCCCACAAAGTTAAAAACTCCGGGCAATGTCTTGTAAGTTCTCAAAATCGCATTATAGTGTATATTAAACCAATTTAAAAAGACGACAGGGTTTGAATTCAACCTTGATATGAAACACAGAAGTTCTTACTAACTGGACAACCGCATTTATGTTCATACATTTTAGTCGACTAAAACACCGTGATATTTAATTATCAAAGGGGGTGGGGTTCGTCGCAACGCACCCACTCTGAGCAGCTTATCCAGCGGAGTATTTACCGACGCACGTTTATCCATGTAAAAGTTACAACACTTCAGTCTCTTAGTGTACTGCCTCACTTAGTTGTCCACAAAGCGTCCTTCTCACAGAACTTGAACCGAAGGAATTTCCCATAGTGCTCACCACACACGTCTCATACACTCGATCGTTCTTTTGAAAACATTGAAAGTCAGGATTTTTAATAAGGGCGCGCCAATCCTTTCACTCCAATGATCCAATGCAAGTAATTAAAGAAGATTAACACAGGCGAGTGGTTGAAGATGTGCACACAGTCCTTGTCCGATCATGATACTGCGTACTTCGGCACCGGATATGTAACTTTCCATTTTAGAGTCGAACTCTATTGGTAGTCTACATTCCTTTAATGTGTGTTAATTACCGAGGTACTATAGGGTGTCTGAAATCTATCGACACCTGTCTGTAAAATAACTTATGGGTTAATTATGGTGCTATCTGTACAACCTGGGAGGTTGTGCCCTAGTCCCAAAATGCTTTTGTCATTTCTGTTTATCTCACATGAAAGGGTAAAAACTCTACTTGTAACATGCAGTGTCTATAAACTGTTTTTACTAAATCTTTATGTTGAATAAATGATTATATTTGGCAATGCCCAAATGTATGTTCCCTTTTCCCAAAGCACTGTCATACGTCAATAGGCAGATAAAGGCGTGGCTACGTTGTGATGAGGTTTTTTTTTTAATCAGAGATTGAAAGGCCATGTGCTGCAACAAAGTAGTGAGGCGAACGTACTGAAGGCTCTAACATGTTCACAGTAACCGCGCCGCGGGACCCACATTGAACCTTTAATAAAGACTATTTGTTCGTGTTTTCAGTTTTTATGAAGGTAAGATTCATTTTAATGCTTGAAACAATTCATTTTATTACTAGTGCTGAATTATTCTAACCATATAGTAAATTGTCTGTCATCTGTCATACGGCATCACAATGAAAAACTTTTTTTGTGGGACTACTTATTCCATGTTAAAGGCTCTTTTTGAAAGAACGCAAATAAAACTATAAAACTGCAGGATATATGCTGTAACCATAAATGCACACACCTAAAATCTTGTTTTGGATTATTTTAGAACGTATTGTTTTCTTTCTTTTTCAGATGCAACCTGCTCAAATGGATAATTCGATTGCACGATTGTTGGATTGTATTTT
>JAOVYW010003560.1:0-13931 GCA_025775045.1 Hiodon tergisus | reverse complement strand
GGAGCAGGAACAGCACTGTACTAGCTTATTTCACATTGACATTGCATTTCCCACAGGCAGGAACAGGAACAGCACTGCACAGCACTCACTCGGCTGCCCGTGTTGCATGGTGACAAAGAACTGCTGCCCGAGCCCGCTCGTCTGCAGGTTGCCGTGCTGGTCCGTCACTATGGTGATGACCCTCTGACCCCCGTCGCCCACCATATGCTGGATGGCCGAGTCCACGGAGTCGGCGGCGATCACCTCCTCACTGTCACCTGTGGGAGACAGACGTCACCACTGCAGCCATGGGGGACAGCGCTCGCACCCGGATCTGACGCTGCATGAAACCTTTCACTTGACCGCGCTGACCAAGCCAGAGGTGATAAATTCTGCGTCTCACACTCGCTGGGTTTACAAACTGTAACCCCCTTACAGTTAAGACTACGTAGGACAGCCTCACAGCAAGGTCAATATATTTTACAGAATCTACTTTTACAACACAATGTTTCACTCTCGGTATACATTTATCAGACTTCCATGACAAAACTGCCCCAAAGCCCTACTTCAATTTAACCATTAGACCTGAAAATCCCAAGACAGATGATACAGAACGCTAGATATTACAGTGCTGTGACATTGAATTGGTATGAATTTTTGATATCTCAGAACAGCAATACGATGCTATATATATAAATATATATATATATATGCTATATGGATTTCAGAACTGTCTTGAAGACTAGATTAATTGCTTGAATTTTTAAATGCATAAAAAACTAATGAATGAACAAATTACTAAATTAATTAATTTTGTACTTCCATTCGAGCCAATGGCCCTGAATTATAGTGTTTCACAGTACAGACTCCAGCTAAGATTTCCTCAAGTGATGTAAAACACAGTCACAGGAAAAAAAAACTCCCATCTGTGAAATGGCTGCAGACAGAGCTACATGCCACGTAGCGTGTTAGCAAGTTGAGTGGTTTTTTTTGTTTTGTTGCTTTTATGGGTTTAATTTTCAGATAAACTGAGTTTTCTCAAAAAATAACAAAGCAGGGGCCTGCTTATTGGTTTACTAATGATGAGAATGATATTTTGTACCTGTCCTGTTTGAGTTGGACATAGGGCCTGAGGCCTCTGCGAGGGCTGCAAGTGTTGCCAGTACTGAAGTAGTGGAGACACATTCCCCTGGAAGATATGTGTAGTGTCAGAGATGCTGGGGACAGTTATGTCACGCTTTGTGTGTTTCAGTCAAAACTGTCACTGTAACAGACGGGCACAGGCAACACACACACACACACACACGCACGCACACACGAAACACCTGTGTCTGGAGTAACTGTGTGTGGTTAATAATGAAAGGGGAATGTGCCAATGAAATCCCCTTGTTCTTACCTGAGGTAGTCTTGGCGGTGGTGGAGATGAGGTCAGCGAGGTTGACCACCCCGGCTGAGGAGGAGATGATGAACTGAGGGGTCAGGGCGCTGGTGGCCAGGCTGTGCTCTTGGTTCACGTTAACCTGGTTCTGCATTCCGTCCTGCAGGAACACAAAGCCGGGTTGGGTGGAGAAGAAAGCATGTCCCGCACTCTTCCTATCTGTATGCAGTGGACCACGGGTTCACGAGTGCCAGAGTACAAAGCCTGGCAAAGTGCATGGCTAAGACAAGGCTTGGCATAAACGTGGTGCTTCACTGGGCATTTAATTCAGTCACGTAAATAACTAAAAAAACATAAAATAACTGAAATATAAAATTTAAAAAAACTCAATTTCAACATGCATGAATTTATGCAATTGTTGTAATATGGGAAACTTGGATTATTTTACTAAGATCATTTTTTGATTGATCTGTTTAAAGCAGGTTAGGTTTAGAGACACACACTTTGGACACTCACGCTTTACAAGAATTGGAATTTAGAATTAAGAACACCCATGTACTGCACCTCCCCTCTCCCTCCCTGGTTCCCCCTGCATCAAGGTCAGAACCCTGGTGCTAACAACCCAGGCAGCAAAGGGCTTGGCTCCATGTTACTAGCAGACACTGAGCCAACCCTGTGCTCCCAACAGGCTCAGCCAATGAAAATTGACCTCCTTCGCTAGCTGAGAGCGGCCCGCACCTGCAGTAAGACCATGAGCTCACTGTCCTGACGGTCCACTGCGATGTCGAATGGAGTCTTGTCGAACTTGCTGAGGGCGTGGACGTCGGCACCGTACTTAACCAGCAGCTCCGCCACCTCCCGGTGGCTGTGCTCAGCTGCCCAGTGTAGAGCCGTCATCTTCAGCATGTCTTTGGCGTTGACCTCCGCTCCACTCTGCAGCAGGACGGATCAAAACAACAGCTGGGTGCCTAATACCATCTACACTGTAATCCGCCGCAGTATGGCTGAGAAGACACCAGCATTTACCCTGACAAGGAGCTCTACAATGACAGAGTGGCCCTCGGCAGCTGCCATGTGCAGCGGGGTCCTGTCCACTTTGGTCCGGGCATCTCTGCTGACGCCTGCTCTAAGAAGCACCTCTGCGGTGGAGTAGTGCCCGTGCTGAGCCGCCAGGTGCAGGGGCGATGTTCCCAGCTGCAGAGGAGGCGCACGTAAAAGGGTATAAACTTCAGAATGGAACTGAGACTGACCCATTCTAACGAATCTAAATCAAACTGACGGTGTTCAAAATTTAACATTAACATAAGCAGCGCCGCGTCCTATACAATGTTCTCGGTTACCAAGAATTCTTATTAAATAGGGTTCTACGGCTGAGTTATCTTATTTCAAAATGGGTTCCTGCTTCATTGTCCTATTGATGAGGACGTTACCCAGTCAGTGGTGAAGGGGGCTCCATTGGCCATGAGTGATCTGACGTCGTCATCCTGGCCTTTGCGCGCGGCTTCTAGCAGTCGCTTTCCCAGATCCACCAGTGACATCTAGGGAAGAAGGTGATGAGTTGAGAGTAGGCAGTCTCTACACATTCACTGATTACAAATCACTGTGCTGAATTCATTATTAATAATAGTATTTTTATTTTTATTTTTTTTAAGTATTATGAATTGTTTTTGAAAAAGCTATTCAGGTTCAGATTCAAAAACAAGTTGATTGAGAGGTAAATCAATACGACTTAGATTTTAAATAAAATTCAAAGGGCAAAATTGTTTTTTTGTATGTAATCTTAAATTTCAGGATTATTCAATAAAGCTGTAAATCTCTTTGGCCAATTTCTACTCACATGATGGTACGGAAGGTTGTGTCCCAGTAATTATTTCAGACATATCTCAAGCCTAATCATCGTCGTTTTATACAAATGTTATTAAAAACTTATTTTAACCTAATTCTCTAAACAATAGATAGGGGGTGTTTGCATCTACTCGTTCAAGCGTACTAGCTTGCTTTGGTCGTTTCAAGTAGCCAGCTAAACCAATAAAATGCCATTAATTAGAAACAAAGGTAATGTCCTAGAAGTCATTAAGTATTCTTCTATTTATTAGTTTAATAAATGGCTTTAAGATTACATTAAATCGGTTATGCACAAACAGACGTGTGTGGCTTTGGCAAGGGAGAGCAGCCATCTTACTGCGGTAGATTACAGTGTAGAAAAATGATAAAGAGAATGACCTGGTTCGTACTGAATCGGTATTCTAAAATAATATCATTTAACACAATTTAAGACAACGGTAGAATAGGAAACAGATTCATTTTTTGTTGTTGATGTTCCGGAGGAAGTCGGATCTGAAATGCCAATTTAAACACCAAGAGAAAAAACTACTTCCACATCCGGTCGGTAAACATTCTCTCATGCCGCCAGGAAAGCTTTCGCGCAACTTTACTAGTACGTAGCCAACTAGTTATCGGTGCAATTTAAACGCTTTGTACCTCTCTATACAATTAAATTGTTAATATATTGCTACATTTAAGTAGTAAGTTAACAGAGCGTAGGTAGTAGGGACTATACTTTGTTTGCTACTGAATGATTGCTCGTTCGCTTTACTTATTTTACTTAAATGGTGCTAACTTAGCGTTGTTTTCTTTTGACCATCATTTATCAATAACTACATGCATGTATCGTGCAGTTTGCAAACGGTTCGATAATTAAATACAGCATGCTACTACAAGCTAAACATAGCCAGCTAGTTAATTAAAAAAGTTATTAACTATTCAGATTGTATTTTTAATACATACCTTCGCGAGTCGGTGGAAAAATGTCGTTAGGTTTACATATAATGCATAAATCAGAGTGGGTATATTTTCTCTTGACACAACTTTTGGGTAGGAAAATTAAATATTTATTATTGTATTTCAACAGCGTCCCAAAGATGGCGGCTGGTCGACACCGGAAGTGGAAACTGACGCGATACCCCCTCTTTTGGGGCGGGTTATTGAAAGTAGACTTTTAGGGGCCCTGTTGGTAGTTTTTTTTCTCTCTATCCCCCTCCCTAAATGTATGATTAATTAGCGAGTTTAAAGACGGTCGGCACGGGTTTCATACTGAGTTATGGGTGGTTTTAACTCTTGCTATTTTCAATTATTATTATTTATTAATTAATACCGAAGTACAGGGATTTTTTCATGGAACTGGGCCGTGGTGAAATAGAAATACTTCGTTTTTCTTAATGTTCGGTGTACTAAAATAGTGTATTTGTGAAAGTACAATTTCTCGAGTATGTGTAGTTATAAACAATTATCTTTAGTCTACGACATTTCCCAGAAGCACTCCTATTACTGTTCTTTTCTCTCTTAAAACTCCTAAGATTATCCAGGATTATGATTGGATGAAGATGTCCACGTGGAAAGTGTTTGCTTTGACGAGGTTTGTATATGCCCAATCAGAGCTCGTTGATGAATTACGCGAACTTTAAACTTTTAAAGGATTTTAAAATGAACAAATTATATCAATTAAGCCAGCATTTTTTTAATTATTGCGTGTTCAGTGTAATTTGTATGACTACTTACCAATGTTTATTGGATTGGCCACGTATATTACGAGATTACACTGCAGAAATATGTTCCACTTGTCAGCGACTATTGCATCCCCCTAGGAAACCAGTGTTCGGATATCCATGTCTCGTTTAATCGACTAGAAGCTACCCATTTTTTAAAAGGTATATGCAGGGGTGTGAGTGTATCTATGAGTATATACATCGTTGGTATGGGTATATTAATAGTTGACGATCGGTAAGGTTGTACTCAACGACGTGTACAGACTCTCTCTCTTCCAGATGCATAAACATAAAATGCCGTTGCATAGGAAAAATTATATGTGCTAACAATAGCAATGGGGATCTCATAGGATTGTGCCAAATGGCTGGGGGTGGGGGGCCGCTTTAGCCACTGCGCTCATCTCCCTCAAGTTAATTTCCGTAGTGTATAAATTCGTCCTTGTAAATAAATCAATGCAGAACATGAAGGAACCATACCATTTTTATATATATATATTTACTTATAATTGGCCTTTAATTAATGATCAAGCAGTTGCTGCGTTGTAGGCATGCACGGGTGCGTAGAGGCTAGGACTAGGATTCCCTCCATGACTCCTAGACTAGTCAAGTTAAATAAAACATTGAATGTGATAGTAAATTGCCGATGCAGTTGGTAATGTTGCTCTCGATTCGGTTCATTCAAGGATTGCAACGTTGCTACATCAGTTCTCCAAGTGGGAGCAGTATTGAAAGTTCAGTTATTTTAATACAGGTTTGAGATTTTTAATAGGCACCTTAATTAATAATGCACCATTACAATAAATATAACACACGACTTTAAAATGTATCAAAAGATTAACCTTTTGTTAAAAAGTAATATGTTGTATGTATCAAAACAGGTTCCTATCACTGTTCGGTGAAACTGCACAAGATCATATCCTCTAATAACGTAATATGCGTATTGTAGTATATAACGAGTGTGGTGGTGCCTTTTTCTTTTTTTAGTAGATCACGGGGAATCAAATCAAGACCACTGTCTCATGCTTTCATATTTTTTTTATTTATTTAACATACACGTTACAATCCTTTCAAGTAACGTGATTTACTCACTATAATTGCGACTGACCGGTCATTTGAATAGACCCATTTAAATGATAAACGTATTAGCAGAGCCAGAGCACATGACTGTGCTAACGTATTCCCCCCCCCGCTATCAGGGCCAACGTACCTCGGTCTGTGTTTGGACGCCTATTTCTTTCCAGGGGAGCAATTACCAATGGGCTAAAACAAGTTTTGTGTTTGAGTATGTAGTAGTTTGGACTAAAGGGGACTCTACATGCAGTTTCAAAACCGTGTTTGATATTAATGTTTGGTCAAAGACAAAAGTCGTTTTCCAAAAGGTCGTTTACTTTGATTAAATTAGCCCTCCCCCCCAAAGATAATAGACTTTTATCACATCAGTTATTTTACCTCATGTTCAACATTATATAAAGACGAGACAAGACAAGCCGATAAAGGGTGAAATTTATTTAGGCGAAAAGCGTATGGTGTACACTTTAAAATACTAAAATTGTGCGTGATCGTGAGATAATTCTACATCAAGGTTCAAAATACAGTTTCATGACAGAACCTTAAAAATGCAAGCATTCGCACACCCGATTGTTGAATTTGACTGAACTAAGCAGGTCCATTTGTTAAATAATTACACTCTAGTTATACATTAGCGTACATGATTGAAAACGTTCTTGTGAATTTGGCATATTCGAAACCTTGTTTTGTTGGATGGTCTGTCAAATTTAATTTTTTCAAATCTTTTAACAGCATTACATAGAAGCAGTGTTTCTCCCTATGTCTCAATTGAGATAGATCACTTTTCCTTTTACTCATCTCTTTTAAAATATGAATTTAAATGTAAAAGTATGTTTCTTAAAGGGATTCCTCACCGGATGCTTACCAAGAGAAGTATAAATTCGTCCAAGTAAATAAATGATTGCAGAACATGAAAGAACCATGCTCTTTTTAAGTTGAGAAGGCAGCCAGTAGAGCTCAGTAAACGGTGTAAAATCATACCCAAGACAGGAAGAGGGCGGGGTTAGTTGTATATCAGGTCCAAGTCTTCTGGTTGAAAAGTAGAAAATAAATGACAACTGCTTTTGAAAGCAATTTCTTAATTTGACTTCTTTCAACACTGTAATATCTGAATATAGTCCAACCAACAATACCCAAACAACCATTGTTCACCCTTTTGACATTTTTATCCCCCTTGTTCTATTAATGGGCTTACGGACAGGAACAGCTGTCACACAATGAGCCAGGTTTTGCCCGAACCATGCAGTACATGTTTGCCAGCGCTGCCTGAAAACAAAAACTGAGAGACTTTCCATGCACCTAATTGCAGGGAATCGCTGTTGCCGTTATTTAGCTTCAGTGGTCAACAGCACAATATATACTTGCATTTCAAAAGATCATGTGGCTTTTTTGTGTGTCTAATATCCGGTTTTAGAAATGAGCCAAACCCGGGATGCTTAATCACCCTTAGAAGGGTAACGCCTGCTGAATACTCCCAACTCGATCAGCTTTGAGTGTGGTACACCAATGCAGGGTTTCTGACATTCTGCAAATGTTTGCTCCCAACTCAAAACATTCACAACACTTCCCTCATTAAAACGGGTTTGCAGCAAACTCAAAATTAAGCACAAAGCAGCCAGCCGAGTAATAAAACGATCGCAAACTTGTGGCATCGACATCCTCCATTTTTTAAAATCCTGCCGAGGCCTGCTCAGAACAGACTGAAGCGTTAGAATAACTATGAAATAAATTAAAAAGGCATACATTTATGTTTGGCTTGCAAAGAACTACAAAATCCTGTATCGTAGTTTCTTTACTTAAAAAAAACAAAACCAAAAACTCAGTGATCAGTAGACTTTTGTCCAATTTAGTGGAAGTCCCCTTTCACACCTGGTTTCCAGGTAGAGAAAGGCTTTGTGAATACTGTGAACAGTTTTAACCTATTGCAGTTATACATTTCCTAGTTGCCCAACATTTTGTGGCAATGTACAGTAATTTTGAACATGGCACACCTAGAGAAGCCTACTAAACCTTTTGTAGGGTTAAAGAAGCTACTGCTGTTCGCATTTTGAATAGTGAATTTCTGTTGCAAATACAAATATTTAAACTACTACGGATTTTATAGTTCTAATGGAGCAGGCCAGAAACATTGACAAAAGGCATGATCCTATCCAGAGGTGGAAGTCGAAAGATCAGGGTTTAAAGGCCAGCGAGACAGGCCTCACAGCAGCAAGTTGAAGTCCAGCGAGTCGATGCTGGCAATCGGCTCTCTCCAATAGTTGAAAGAATTGTACTCGGACAGCGCCACTTCCTCCTCCCACTCCTGGACCTTCCGGAATCCTTTCTGCTTCTTTCCGACCTGGCTCGTCTTGCCCGAGTCGGTCAATCCAAGGCCCTCCAGCTCTGACAGGTCCAGCTCGGGAATTGGCTGCCTCCAGTAGAGGAAGGAATCAAATTGGAGGTTCGGTGTGTCCAGCATTATGACCTGAAGACAGGTGGGGGGGGGGGGGCGGAAAGATCTACATGAAAAATAACATTTGATATTGGAGAATTATCCCGGGTAGTACCCACATTTTAAAATCACTGAAAATTATCCAAATGCCGCAATTATTTTTTTAAAGATAATGTATGTTTGATAAAACAAACGATGGTGAACGATAACCCCCCCCCAAAAAAAAAACTGCCGCAGAGCTTAATATTAAGCCAAGAAAGAACAATTACCATTGCTTGCAGAACAGCAGTCATTGGCAAGCATTTCATAACCAAAAGCATTAAATCACATTGTAGAGCCATTATCCCATGCGAAACAATTAAACAGGGGAACCAGTTTCTATATTTGGTCTAGCAGGCTAATCTAAATCACGACATTTCAGGTTTCTAGTTTCCCCAATTGTTCAGGGAAGGGTGGTGCCATCCAATACCGAGAGCTCCATCTGGAAAAATATCTCGGCTCCATTTTTTATCGCAATGTAAATTCGCAATATAGTATTTTTTTTTTGGAAAAAATAAAATGTATAATTATATTTAAATATAATCTGAATCGTTGGAAATCGACGGTCAACCTAACTCCCCACCACTATGCTCCGTGTTTTGCTTTTAAAAAGGAAAGAAAATTTAAGTTAACAAGTAGCATTTACCCGCAATGCCTCCGTCAGTATAAGGTGTCGCCGATTAACAATATATCGCCTATTCACCAACCCCCCCGGCAATAATTTAAGGCTGGACCTTAGACCCATGGCCAACACCCATCGGCTTGTGCAGTCGCCGGTTTACACATTCTCTGGAAGGCATCGTGTGCATACATTTTCGCTGTCGATAGAGCATTTTTATTTATAGGGAGCGCTTGAGTTATTTAAATAATAACGCCCGAATTAAGTGTGTCATGCGATGGCCATCATCCCTAAATATAGCGAAGTCATTTGACATTCGCCTTACCCACAGCAAGACCAACGTGACGAAGCATTATATAGACATACAAAGTATAGATATAAATTGAAACAAAACTGCGGTTTTGGCAATACGTTGATTCAATAAGAACAATCCTTCGCAACAGTCGTTTAATTTGCTGCAGTAATCATCAGTTTTTTTCGCCGATATATAACAAAACACATGCCGCTGTTCGGATATTACAGATTAAATGACTTAACTGATAAGCACAAATAAATTACTTTAAAATATTAAGTATTTAAATACCAAGTAAAAATACTTAATATTATAATTACTATTACAGTATTAAAATCACTGGAACTCATAATTAGCATGCAGTCAATAATACTAGAACGGTTGGTTTGACAACGTTTTTATCCAATTATTTTACCCTTATTTCTGCAGCGAAGAGAAGACCCTTTCCTTTCGTAGTGGTGCCTACCCTTTTGTGTGAAAAGACGCCTTTGTCCAGCCGCTCTGCAGTACTTGCCGAAGTGCCGCTATCTTTCCCTGCAAATGCAGTTCCACTCACGCGCTTGCTCACAGCTAGGGTCTTCAAAGCCGTTCAGCCACACCTACTGCCAATCAAGTCAATCTCGTCTCTGCATCCTGGGATTTATTTGCAGGGTAAACGTGAATGAACGATATTTGATACGTTTGGTAAAATGATTTTAGCCCTTGTACTCTTTTTTAAAAACTCTTGTTAATATTTTTTTTGTCGAAACACCAAGCCTTAAGTCAAATGCCTAATTTTTTTTTTTTTTATCAAGGGGATGCTTCGTGGTGAATCTTCAGTCAAAAATTATTCTAGAATATTTTACCAGACCAACTTATTATAATCAGGGTAATATTTTGTACGAGCTGACTCTTATCAGGCCCCCACCCATCTTCGTTTACAAGCCAATGTTTCCCTGTTTTGTGAAAACGCTGTCGAAATATGATTACATACCATGCTTTAAAATAAAAGTGCTTTTGTTTGTTTGTTTGTTTGTTTGTAACAACCCCAACGGCTACGAGACAGGACAAAACAATCTAATATTCCCAGTGATTGTATTAAGTGACATAATATCATTTGAGAAACGTATAGCCTAAACTCAATTGATCTGACCGTCTTCTTTGTTGGATTGGAAACACATATAAAAGTACCGCCTTTGTACTGAGATGCATTGATTTTGCAGTATCCGTCATATCCATTAGAGGCGCTACTGCGTAAATGTGGTTTAAACAATTTCAAACCTTAGAATTTCCTGATTGAAAACTTGGAACCACGCCTTAGTAAAATTGAAGGGAACTTGAAGAGAACAGCTACACGCGTTTCTGCCGTTAAAAAAAAAAACCGCAGCGAATGTGAGTGTATTTAGCGTGTATCTGAAAGTGGGGAGATCGGATAGACGCTTTCACAACTGAGGTAGGTTACAAGGAAGTAAATGCCGTGACATTGATGTGTTTAAAAATGTGCTATTTTCAAACCGAATCGTAACTAACTGGTAGCCTTTGCAGTTGATACAGATTGTCTACAAAGGGGAAGTTGTTCCGTTTCTACAGACTTCCAGAACTTCTGGATTTGAGATTTGTAAGTTTTCTCACCGATGCCAGTGTTGTCGTTATGGAAATTAAAAGCAGCTAACAACCGAGTAAGCGTCTTGTACGTCTTAAACGTGTATGGTCCACAGCGACCCTAAATTTAGAGTTTTGGTCCGACCCTGTGGGAAAAGTGGCGAATCACATTCATAAATTGAAGGAAACGTCCGTTGGTAGACATTGTACTTAAACATCCTTCGTTGGTATCTGAGTTTTTCGCATCTAGACTTTAAACTTGAATGCGTTTGGTCCGATACCTCTAGTTCTGCAGTCATCATAGCTAGTTGGCGGGCTACGTTAACATAATGCGACGGTATTTTTCCAATTCTTTGTGTTGTATTCAATTGTTTGCTGGGACTTTTTCCAGCGAGGACCTGTTGGCAATATGTTCGACAAGTTCGCTTCGTCAGAGTCAGTTAATCGGTTTAAAATGTTAAAAGGCTAAGTAAAATGTCGACATACTTGTCATGTTCTTTTATTTAACCTTGCAAACGCACGAAGCTGCGCTGATACACAGCCTTCAGTTTACTTTCCCAGTTTACTGTTAATAACAATATTTATTTTAAAAATCTATATATCCGAATGTAATCCAAAATACATTTTAATGAAGGGAATACTTCTTTTTTTTAAATAACCGGGGTATAGTTGGACTTCTGCAGAATGTAGAAACGAGTTAAAACCCGACCTTTGTACGAGGGAACGCCAGGCAATAAGTGTTGTATGAACCCTTTCCTCCCCGTTCTGTACACCACACTTCTTGATCGCTAGATCAATTATCTGTCAGTGCTAATCCTCCATTTCACGTAATCCACTTTTGAGTCCTCTTCCGATTCTGCCCATTCTCATCCGAGTCTCCGTCTTTTCCTCTGTGCCCCTTTACTGATTAATTGTTATAATTGCGGTATCTCTTGTTTTAAGCCTCACTTGAACTTTCAGATACAGTTAAGGGGTATTATTGGATTTACGCCGTATTTTAGTGCCTGTGGGGGGAAAAAACGTTACTTTCACCCTATAGAAAGTGACCTCCAGCTGTGGGTCCTGTAACCCAGGACTATTGCAGACGAGGTCATCGCTTTATTAGTCGCTCTTAACCGGGATAACGCGCCTGGATGAGCGGCATGGTTGTTACCTGATGCATTGGTGATATTTAATGACGCGTTTCCGGTTACGTTCATGTGCTTAAGTATACAGCGGCAGCACCCGAGCTTGTATTTGAACTGGTAACCATCTGGTTTGTTGTCCAATGCCTGAAGTGTTGCCCTAATATAATAACCAAGTCAGTTCTGTGGAATGGGCTGTTGGTGCAATGCTTACGTGGACTGCAGATGAATCACTGCGAAGTGACCTCGTTAGGCCAAAATTAAGTTATGTTGGGGGGCTGACTTGCCAGGTGTGATTTCACTGAAAGCACTTCAAGCTATTTCCTTATAATAGTAAATGCGACATGTGGTTGCAGTTTGAGAACTGCTTGATACCTGTTGCTTTATCCCAGGATTCACTAACTGTTCCCTAAAGCCTGCCAGTTTTTCTTCCACCGCTCCTAGTGGTTTAATCTGAGGAACTCTTTGGATGTGAGACCCCCGTCGCCTGAAGTTTGCGGGGAAATCGTTTTTTTTCACTGAACGGCAGCTCGGCATCTTTGCGCACAAACCGCTTTTTAGTTAGTGCCCTGAATTCCGCAAACGAGACGCAAGAGTTGCATTTCGCTGACCGGTTATTTTAGACGGAGGTGAGACCGTAAAGCATCAGAGAGGGAGTTTATTTCTTTATTTTGCTCCTTTAATTTTTGACACTGCTCTCCCATGTGATGTCTTATGTGACGCGGGGGGAGAGAGTCACACACAGTGTACAAGAGCAGTGCTGTTCTCTGTCTGGGCTATAAAGCAGGCACACACAGCTTCACAGAATGGTTAAACGGTTAGAAAGTCAAAGCCCTTATTGTAACTTCTGACGGGGAAGAAGAGCCCCCCTCCCTCCCTCCCACCCGCTTGTTTTAAACCACTGCTGGCCTATGGCATCGCATGGCCTCGGTTTGTATGACAACACTCCAAAGCCCTTTGGCATGACTATACAACTATGTTACTATACAAAAGGCCAGGGTTCCTCTTTTCCCCCTGGAATTTGACCATCTCCAGTTTCCCTCCATTTTCCCTGTGACCCATCATATCTGAGGCTCACCAACATCACTGTTAAATCCGTTTTATTACTGAGGGATAAAATTGAATCATGGTTATTTAAGTGTGTTTGGCTATGTTGCTTAAGTGTAGGCAAAGATTGATTCATTGTACCATGTAAGGACCAATCAAGTTTTGGCATTGAGGATTGGTCGCTGTGTGTGTGTGTGTGTGTCACAGGCCTTCTCTAACACTTAAATGGGTGTTGTCACTGTGACAGGAAGCCCGGAGGATATGTTGGCATGAAGTGCATGGGTTTTCTCCTTCCTCGTGTTAACAGGAAGACGGCTAACGGACAGCGCTGGGGAAATTTGAGCCGTGTCACCGTTTCTCCGGTCAACAGGAAGCCAAATATTTGTCTGCTTGGTTTGGAAAACTTAATGCTCAATTTGGTAGAATTAAGACTTGGCAAAGGCTGTTTTTCTAACTGTTGGTAAACGTCTCTCTGAGAGGTCTTTACTTTCTGCTTTGGCAATCTCCTCCCGCTGTTAAGTGTTTGTTGAATTTTGATACAATATTGCTAGATTAAGCATTAGAAGCTACTTGTTTTGTTTTTGAGTAATAAAGTAGCGTAGTATTTATGGATGTACCAGATACAGGTATCAACTTCTGTTTATTGGGATTCCAGAAATTAGAAATTCTCCTACACAGACGCTAGCGTGTTTAGCACCTTTTGGGTGGTTGGCCGCAGTTCTAATTACCTGTGAGAAGCTTGTGTGTAATTCTGAACTTCAGCTTTCAGGTGGAAGGAGAGGGGTCTTTTTGGGAATCCGGCAGAGATTCCCTGGGATGCAGTGAGTT
>JAOVYW010003559.1:7139-37471 GCA_025775045.1 Hiodon tergisus | reverse complement strand
CTTACCCTCACTGCCTTTACTGCCACTGCTCTTACCCTCACTGCCTTTACTGCCACTGCCCTTACCCTCACTGCCTTTACTGCCACTGCCCTTACCCTCACTGCCCATACCCTGACTTCCTTTACCCTCACTGCCCTGGCCTTCACTGCCTTTACCTTCACTGCCCTTACAGCCACTGGCTTTACCCTGACTTCCTTTACCCTTACTGCCTTTACTGCCACTGCCCTTACCCTCACTGCCTTTACTGCCACTGCCTTTACCCTCACTGCCCTTCCCCTCACTGCCCTGGCCTTCACTACCCTTACCTTCACTACCCTTAACCTCACTTCCCTTACCTTCACTGCAGGCTGAAGATGCACCTATGGCCGATCATCCCAGACCCTGCCAACAGCAGCATCAAGAACTGGACAGAGGCTGGCATCCTTGAGGTATGGTGCGGTTCGGCTGGATTTTCAGCCTTTGGGTTACAAAGCTCAAAATTCAAGGCTCTGGGTAAAGATTGCCTTTAATGGGCATGTTTGTCTGTTCCTCCCATTATATAATTTAATTCTGTCTGGTTTGTGAAAACTTCACTGCACCTTCATTTTAAGTCAATAGCCCCTTTTTATTAGATAATTCTTTTAGTTCTTTCATTACTCACAGAGGCTCTCAGGGGCTTTAAAATTGCCTAGTCGGCAAAAGTCCACAAGTGTTATGAAAGTTAATAGCATCTCTGCATCATAACATTAGATTGAAATATTTTTAAATGGCCTAAAATAATTCTGTAAACAGGGGCTGATGAAGTGAACGGCTTTATTCATGAGCTGCGTGTCCCCTTTATCTTTGAAGGACAAGCATGCTTTCCAAGACATTAAAGACCCGACGCCAGTGAACCTCTCCCAGTTCAGCCTGCTGGAGGAGCCAGAAAAGTTCACAGAGAAGGGGGGAGGACAGACTGAGCAGGGCTGCCAGGAGAGTGTGACTAGTGATCCGAAAGAGCCCCATGGAGGCTCCTGCCCGCTCTCCATGGACTCTGTCCCCTATGCAACAGTCCTCTTCTCCTGCCCGTACCGGAGCCAGGGGAAAGTCAAACATCCTGCCTACCTGCGGTCCGAGTCCACGCGGCCCCTACTGGAGGATGAACCCCCAAGCCCCACATCCCCTCAGGTCGCACACCCCCAGGAGATGGTGGAAGATCAAGGGTTCTTCACTTGCTGTCAAGCTGACATACAAGGCAAGAAAGGGAGCAATGCATTCTGGGACCACTTCCCTCTGCTCAGTGCGCTTCAGATAGGAGATATACAAAATGAGGTCTAAATATCTCATCTGCCTTTACCCTCACTGCACCAGAAATAAAATGCTGTCTAAACTTTTTTCCTTTTATAATTTTGCATTATATTGGTTGGATTATGCCATGTCAAATAGTTTTCCCCCCTTTATTTGTTTATTTGCAATAAATCTTTCTTTTTAATTAAAAATATTATTTCCTTATCAAATACAACTGCAATGTACCAAGGGTAGAACAAGAAATAATGCGTGATAGTTGTGTTGCAAGTATAACGATCCTCATCTACTTCCTCATCCTAGCTGAAGAAGAGCTTTTGCTCGAAACGTCCCAAAATATATATATATACACTATGTCTGTGTGTTGACATTTGATATATTTTAATTGAAATAAGTGCGTTTTTTACTTTTTATTTTACTGTGCTTGATTTTATTTCATTTTAATGTTGTGTACTTAAATTTTATTTTAGATTATAATATAACCAAAATTATGAAGACACTTTTGTTAAAATATGATTTTATAAGAAACGGATAAGGAGTGCATTTTATTGGATACAAATAATATCATGAAGCTTAATTCATGATAAATTCATTTTATATGCTTGCTACCATATTCTTACTCAACCACCGCATTTTTAACGCAATTTCTATCTGGCATCGATTTAACATCCCTGAACGTTCTTTTGAGGTCGTTCGTTGTGTTGTGTAAGGTCTAGTTAAAATGGCGACTTCTATGTAGGATGTGTGATATGGTTCATGCAAGACATTTTTACAACTAAAAAGGACATAGCATCTTTTTAATTGCTTTGTTTTATGGTGTGATCATAATGCTTTTGAGAAGTGCTTTGAAATACTCGTCTTGTGTCCTGCGTGAATGGAGTGCATTATCAGTTATGAAGCAGAATGCTTCGGCACTTGAATCTGTCCATGGCGGTGCTTATGCTGTCGCGACTGTACGACCTTTAACGAATTGCTTTCTTCAAAGGCGGAATTCAGACTTTAATGAATTGAAAGGTACGTGATATATCTGTTATAGCTTATTTGTTTGATATTACATATTCAAAGTTATGCAACCATCTAATGTGTTAATACATTAAGACTAGTTGCTAACTAGCTATACATTAATACAATACAACCACTCATGAAACATACAAATACATGTATATTCGTTAATTCTGCCTAAATAAATGTTTCAGCAGCGTCAGTCCCTGTTAACACGCATGAAAAGTTGCTGTGTTCAAGCTCTGAAATGTGACGGTACTCGGTCTCCTCTCTCTTGCGTTGTGAACAATTACTTCTTACACGTTGTACTAATCCTGTCTTTATTTTGGTGATAAAATTAAAAGAACATGCAGATACGTAGTTACAATGCAAGCGCGTGACGAAATAAATAAATTCGTTAAAGAGGAATTTCGTCGTGTTAATGGGAACCCGGTTGGAAAATGCATCTTAGATTTACAGCTGTCCAAAGCTGTAACCAGTTACAGCGCATATACTTCTCTGGGACCCGTAATATGAAAGGAGTAATACATTGGATTGCAAATGGACATAGTCAAAGATGACCAATCGTTATTCTCCAAATTAAGATAAGCCAATAAACACAGGAAGATATTGCTACTTTATTCATCATACATCAGCACCATAGCGAGTAGGAATATTAACCTTAACATGATAATTACTCATTCATCGCCTCTCTAACACCAAACCTACCTGCAGTGTCGACCCCTTCCCCCGATTAAGGAACTCAAGGGCCGCTTCCTGCTCACCTTTATGGACCAACCAAATCTCCCGGAATTAAGCGCCATGACGTCCATGTCAATGACTAAGTCTCTCTGCAGTTTCGTTCTGTAATGATTAGCTTAGCAACCAGTGATTTAGACAATTACAGAATGTTTCAGTTTTTGGCCCTAAGATTTACCACTAAGATTAATTTTAAATATTAAGTAATACGCATAGGTGCAATGTATATTTAATGTGACCTAATTCAACATTATGTCAGTATTACTTCGATTCCTTTCACTTTGCTTCCTAATTATTTGGAGAAAGGTACGGTACCAAAAGGTTATGGCGAGGAGATTCTGACAATCCTTCCCGACGTTCTGAAAATCATTTAATTTGCCAGTGGGGGGCGCCAGAATTCATATTTCGGATGAGTTGGAGTCGAACATTTCCTATGTCCTTTGTCTGACGTTCTTTTCGACTTGGACCCATACACGGATTTTACTGATGTCACAAGTAGTTTATTGTTACTATATGAAACTTACATTTTTAAAGTCTGATTTTATTTGTTACATTTTTTAGTCTACTGTTAAGCACATCTCCATTTCAATGTCTCACGGTCTCTTTCTTCAGTATTGAGCAGACCATCCTATTTCTGTTACTAACAAATATCTTAAGTAATGCGACGATTTAATTTCTTTAATATGAACTCGCTATAGGGAAACCGATGTATGTTCCGATTTAACATTCTACTTTAAAAAACGACTTGTAAATGAAAAAAAATACTTTAGTAATTCATTTGTAAAAGGATGTGGGTAACCAGAGTTAACAAAAAAAGTTTAAGCTACCTCTGAGTCAGCTGTTGTCTTGGCTTGTTAGCTTTCAGGGGGGAGAAACCCCCATCTTTAGTCAAATTGGACTGATAATATTTTAAGCTTCAGTTGAACTGAGCTAAAGTAAGCCTGCTCCTCGGTTACTATTCCCTCTGTAGCCATTTTTTGCCCTGGTGTTGCCTTCTTTTGGGGTTTAAAAAAAATCATTTTTATTTATATATGTATTCTGTTTTTTGGGGGGGAGGGTAGCTCTACCCCTATCAAATAATCCCAGTGTCTAATAATAATAATATGCAAGATGCAACCGAGAAACTCATGGCTCATAGCTTTTATAAAGTGTAACTGTTGCATTTATGTATTTCTTTATATAGTTTTATTTAATCTCTCTCTCTCTGGTGACTCCGATTGCGAACATTTACATATACATGACGATACTGGCACAAAAAATAGCTGTGTGTCTTTTTTGTCCAAACACTGTATAATAATTTTATTTGTCTTGTGATGTACTAAACAGCAGGTGAGGGGAGCGTTCTAGTCCAAGCCGTGAGACATTATGCCCGAGCCATGAGAAAAAAGAAAGGTAGGTTTTTAAAGGATGTTTTTTTTTTCCCCCACTGCAATGCATGTGCTAACATACCTGTGTTTAAGTCAATGGAGTTGGATTAGCCAGCTAGAATGCTACTTTATTAACCTGGTGTGGGATTGCACCATTATTTTACAATTTGTGTGTCCACATCCCCAGCCGGTTGTGATTATGTGCATCGGTGTATGTGTGTGTTGTTGAATACGTGTGGTTGTGTGAGATACAGAAGGACTTAACCGGGTCACATTTGGGTTCCTAATCAGAGATCCAGAGCCAGCTAGACGACCTGCCGCCGACGATGTTGAGAAAGGAATATGCAGCAGTACCGCTCGCTACGGCGTACGTATGTTCGTTTTGTTAAACCTGAACTGCTAACGCGTACGTTTGTTCGTTTTGTTAAACCTAAGCTGCTAACGCGTTCGTATGTTTGTTTTGTTAAACCTGAGCTGCTACAGCGTACGTATGTTCGTTTTGTTAAACCTAAGCTGCTAAAGCGTACGTACGTTTGTTTTATTAAACTTGAACTGCTAACGTCCATACGTACGTTCGCTTTGTTAGACTTGAGCAGCTAACGTCCATACGTACGTTCGCTTTGTTAGACTGCTCTCCGAAGCCCCCGACCTGAAGTTTTTAGGTTTTGCTCTGGCCGTGCTGATGTGTGCCTTTATCTGCATGTCACGCGGCTGTCGTCAGGGGTTCTCGGTATGAGTACAGATATACTGCTCTTACCACCACACAATTGTTTGACCTTTTGAGCTTTAAAACTATGCATTCGCCCTGAGAGATGAAACGTCTTGTGTTTTCAGAACGGACGATGTTGTCAGGAGGCTTCTGTCTCTGGAGCTGGCGAGCCACGTAAGATATTAAGTCCTCTCCCTAATTTCTCTTTCACTTAACCTTTCATCTTTATTTAATGTTGCAAAAGTTGAAATGAGGACTTGTCAAAGGCTTTTCTTTCTGGTCCTCAGAGGGACAAATTGCGTTTGAAAGAGGAACAGCTGGTGGCTAAGGTCAGGAGGACGGACACTGACCGCAGCTCCACTGAAGTAAAAGGTTGGTTCTTTGTGGTTGTTTTTTAAGCATGTCTTAATGCTCTGCAGTACTGAGATTAAGTGGGGAACTGTGGATTCGGCTCAGTGACTCGTTCCCCTGATTCACTCCCAGTGGCCCTAATGACGGCGCGGATTCGGAACTACCAGGAGCACCTGCTGAAGCACCCCAAGGTGAGCGTGGCTGAGAAAGTCAGCACAGTCACTCCCTCCCACATGTAGATGCAAAGTTTTAACCTCAGGGTGTCCTCAGTTTTTCCCGAGACCTCATTGGGGGTGTCTCATATGATTTCTGTGCAGCTGTGAATTGTGATCATGCCAGTCCATTTTAAAGTCTTCTCCATTCTGAAAGTGAAATCCATGGAAGGTACAGAGACGCTTGGAGCAGACGCCCCACAAACGCGCACCAATCGCCACTCTGTCGCCCCCTCCAGGACAAAGCCAACAAGCGTCGCATGCTGATGCTGATGGACCGGCGGAAAAAGCAGCTGAAGTATCTGCGCCGGACGCGGCACGACGCCTTCCAGCTGGTCTGCCAGCGCCTGGGCATCTCCTACACCTTCCCCCCGGAGTACTACCGCCGGGTCACCAAGCGCTGGCTGGCCAAGAAAGCCTTCTGCATCAAGGTGCCCGTTATACCGGAGACCCATAGCATTGCAGATGCATCTGTACATTTTAGGAAAAACTCCAGTCCCAAGATTGTTTAAAGGCTATGGTGTCAGTATAAAGGTGATTTTCACTGTGGTTTACTTGCCAGGTGATTGTTGTGTGTGCTTCTTCCTCAGGTTTTTAAAGCAGTTCAGAAGCAGAGGGCAGAGGAAAGGAGGAGCGCAAAACAGGCTGCCCTGGTGGAGAAGGTGGAAGACACTGGAAAGGCCCCTGGAGAGGCCGGTGTTACTGCACCCTAGAGACCTGATCTCATGGCATCATCGGGATGCTGCCCTTGACCCACCACTTCTGTGTCTGTCTGGATATTGCTGTACATTATTACAGGGGGTCATCTAATTTAGTGTACTTCTGTTTATTTTATTAGTCTTACTTTTCCTTCAAAGTCGACACTAAATGTCGATTTATTTTCAATTCAAATTTGTGTGCTTCGACAGGGCAAATCGTGATGGATTCGAGTGCTTAAATCTGTGGAATTAATGCGTCATTATCACTAAAAAATTTAATAAATATTGTCATGAAAAATTCAACCTACGGAGTGGAGTCTTTCTTTCTCAGTATTTTCTTCTCCCCCCCCCTCTCTTATAGAAGTTATAGCTGGATTGTTCTGTAAGGTCACACTACATGTACACAACATACATTTAATAAAATGCTAATATTTTATTCGGTCTTAGCAAATCCATAGCTCACAAAATAAGGCTGCTTATTGGGTAATGTTGAAATTGATGTCAGACATTTCTCCACCACAGAAATTCTACCAAATTTAAACCATCTTTATGAAAACATTTTTATGACAAAGTTTGGGCTGAAATGGATGTCGCGGAAGTGTTGGTGTGTAGAAAAGAAGTGGCTCTCACGCCTGTGTACCTGTGGCTGAGCCACCTCCAAGATGGTCGTTGCATGGTTCCTCTCCGTTGAGCAATATCGTGGTTGGCGTTTGAGACTGCGTTGGGGTTTGCAGCCAATCGTATGTGACCTCAATGTGTGAATCAATTTCCTGTTCCGATGTTTATCTGAATTTCAGCTCAAGAGAGAGACGGTGCAGCACAATTCGTGGGTGAGTAACATCTCTCTTCAGCTCATCAGTGGTTGTTTGTTAAATTGCACTAAGTGAGAAATGTTTAACTTATTTTACAAGTTTAGGAATGTTTTATTTGTGCGGTCATCACAATTTCGTAGCAGCCAGTTTTTTTGAGGGTTAAACTCATATTGTCTGCATATTATAACAAAATCTTGGTCTTAAATTTATTTGGCAACTGAGTTTAAAGTTTATTGTGCTAGGTTCACAGGTATCCATTTGAAAATGATCTTCAGAGCACGAGCTTTGGATTTTGAGAGCAATTTTCATGTGCAATGAAAGGTTATTGTCTACTATCGAGCAGGATCTGATGGCTTTGAGAGCGTTGACGTCGTAGGAAGGAAACTGGCTTCAACACGTTAAATTTCCAACCTCAACAAGAAGCATGATTAAGCTGTGGCATGTGTTTGTCCTGTAGGCGTACTACACATGTAGTCGCTCAGAGATATTCCACTCTCTCTACCAGAGTCAAGTCTGAGGCGCCACAATGTGCTGTGTTCTGCCACTGTATCAGCCTGTGATGTTCCCACTTAATACCCAACGTTCTTACAACGTTGCAGAAACGCAAAGTCGTTGCTGCACCAGAGAAGCATTGCAAGAAGGCTCTGAGTCAGCTGGGCATTGCGCTGCTGTTCTCTTGCGACAAACTTGATTGCAATGTGACATGACTGTGGTTGTAACGGGTCAAATGAAACATCCTTCTCACTTCCGTTTGGTTATGTTACTCGCAAATGTATTTATTTAATAAGCAATGCCCCCCCCCATTTGACTGATTAGTCCAAGGGTACAATAGAGGTGTCCTTCTGAGGCTTCACTCGTGTTCTTGTGCTTTCGCAGAGCTGCTGGTCCTGCTGGTAATCTACTGGTCCACAACCTTGGTTCTTGGGTGACTAAAGCCAGCTCTGACGGACATGTCCAATCCAGTGATCACCCACCAGCCGAGGGTGGAGTCCTATGGGACCAACGTGCAGACGGGGGAGTGGAGCACCGGGCTGTGCTCCTGTTGCAACGACATCATGGTCTGTGAGTATAGTCATGATAGACAACTCTCGTATCCCGTCCAAAGACCCAAAGATTGCACTGAATTAATAGAATTAGCTCCAAAACATTTTCTTAAGAATACACCCTTGGGCATATACAGATTTTTAGGTTCAATGCTAAAGACTCTATAATTCAGTCAGGTCTAGATCAGCATTTTCTGACCTGTGATTGTTCTGTAAGTGGTGTTTGACAGCTGATGATGATGATGATGATGATGTGTAATGTGGGTGTGCTTGATGAAGGGGTGTACCGTGGGTACCCCACCCCCATGGAAATTTACCATTGGAGAGAAGGGTAGGGAAGCCTTAGTTTTATATGGACAAAAAAATATTATCAGACAATGCCATGTCATTTTAACTTTTATTAAAATACAGCTTATAACGATAGATAATTTGACATGATTTAATTCTGCCTGGGTTGCTAGTCACACCTTGTAGGACCAACGGCTCTTTTCGACAGCTTGGCTGGTTGGCGCTTTAGAAGTTCTAACTTAGCCTATCTGATGTGGCTTTGCTACCCAGGTGCCCTTGGCTTCTTCTGCCCACTAGCGCTTGGTTGCTACACTTCTCACAAGTACGGGGAGAACGTGTGTCTGGCCTGCATCCCTGGGGGCATGACTGCTTTGAGAACTCACATGAGGCTGACGTACGGCATTCAGGTATCACAAGCTTAACCTTTACATATCACATGACAAAATACATAGGTTGTTGGGGGGGGGGGTTGGGCTGAATTATGGACATGCATGTCCCTGTCTTACAGGAACCTTTCATAATGAGCAGAAACTATAGTGAAACGGCAAATCAGCACTATTTCCTTGCTGCAAACTTCTGGTGTTGCGTAATTCTGAAATGGAGATCAGAGTTACACACCCTTCGTGATGTTTGTGTATTAACAGTTTTTGTAATGTAAGGGTCCTCTGCTCTGATTTTCGAAAATAAATATGTATTCCGGTGCGTATTTCAGGGCACTATTTGCAACGACGCCTTGATGGCGTTCTGCTGTGGATTCTGTGAGATGTGCAGGATGGCTCGAGAAATTCGGATCCGTAATGGGGAAGTTTGAAGACGAGGCAAACGTTCGCATGTGATTTCAGTTTTGTTTCATAGACATTTTGTTTTTAACGTCATTGTGATTGTAATTTTGAATAAAATTAAAATGCATTAACATATAGATAGATGCTTCTTGTTTGTACCAAATTATATGAATGGTGTCTGCAAAAATGGCTAATAACATAATAAACATACAACAACGCGTGTCTTGTTTTGTTAATAAGCCAGTTAACTAGTGAACATACTGGTTGGATTTCAATTTTCGAGCAGGAAGTGAAAGAAATTGTCAGTAAAGACGATTCTGATTGGTTCTTGGTCTTCGTGACCTGGCAACCAAGTATCTGCCCACAGACGCTTTCATCCTTATCAGTAAGACGAGAAAGAGCAGGGCAGCTGTAGAGAAAGCTTAGCTAACTAGATACATTAGAGCAACAAATTAAAACCACCCAGTGGATACAGGCTGCTTTCAACTCGCAAAGTAACTATTGCACGAAGCATAAACGATGTCATCGAGAACTCTACCTTTGCTTTTTATTAATCTCGGCGGAGAAATGCTCTATATCCTGGATCAACGCCTACGAGCTCAGAACATCCCATCAGATAAGGCCAAAAAAGGTAACATTCGCGAATAAACATGAATCCTTAACTATGGTGACATAATAGTCGAATGACACAGCCTTAGCTAGCATGCTAACGGCCGTATAGTACAATAAATCAGGAGCAACAACCTGTTAGCTGGTAGAATTTTTATATGTTTAAGCTACTGGTGTTTTCTACACCTGGTTCAGATTCTCAGCATTTACGTGGTAATGTGTTCAAATCAGGTTTTGCCTCCTACCTATCGATACATGAAAATGGGCATTATGAATGATTAATTCTGAGTTTATTCAAAGGGAAAAATGAACGAAGACAGCCATGTTCCGGATAGCTGGCTAATTTTCACTGGGATGGAACTGGGTGTCTAAAGTCCGTTTCCAGGCACAAATTTAGAATTCCCCTTGACCGTCCCTTTACGCTGACAATGTTTACATTCCAGGAAAGCTATCAGAGGCAATCGCCCAGGGTTGCTTGTTACAGAGGTAAACCTGTGTTTTGTAGTTATTTTTAAAGAGAACCACCACTTGTCCCTTTCACTGAAAAGTCTAGCTGCTGATCACCTTTTGAATTCGCTCTGCAAATGGACATTAGCTAGCCTGCCGATTATTGCTGAAGATTATTATCTTTTCCTGTAGGCATTCTTTGTAGCAGGCTTGGCATCACCTAACACATTCAATATAGATTTGCCATATCTGTTTGGCGTTTAGTTTTACAGAGACTGCTGTGCTTGACGACAAAAGCTTAGGACATGAGAACTTTACATGCCCCAGTACCAGCATTTTATGCGTTGGTAATTTCGGAAGGAATTAAATCCTTTAGTTTTCACCCCATTTGTAAATACTCTGTTGAAATTAAATATTTAATGAGGAAAAAGTGCCATAATGTGCATTGTGATTTAAAAAAAAAAAACCTCCCATCAGCTGTGCGGACGGCCTTAGTCAAAAACAAACCGGAACCTTCTGCCGGGCCTTGCTATTGATCTGAAGTCCATAAGCAAGATAAGTTCACTCTCTGTCTTTTGTATGAAGAAAATAGCTTCTGCAGTCCTGTCCTAAAAGTGGTGGGTTTTTTACGTCAAGTAGGTAATTGCTGTTTGGTGTTAATGAACTCTGGCCAGACTTTCTGTTTAATACACCCGTTATTGGAGAGTCCTGACCCAACTGAAACGGGAGCTGGTGAACTTTGTAACCAGAAACTCTAAAATATTGTTTTTTTGCCGTCTGGCCCAAGGGAAAAGGTCCTAGTCTCTCTTATGTGTCTCTGTAGCACTTTTACCTCTCCAAGAGATGACATCACTTTCAAAATGTCATTGGGCATGGCTTGGGCCTACCGCACGTTTATCATTTATAATGTTGTGTCTGTCCAAACAAGACAGCTGTCTTCCTGTAAATCTGACACCAGCTTTGCAGCGACCAATTTGATCATTAAGCGAAAGACTCAATAGTGCTGTGTTTAATTAAAGTTTTTGAGATACCCAAGGTCATGTATTATATTCACGCCACAGTGTTGGCTAATTGCACAGAAATCGCGCTTTTCGCTGGCCGCGTGACGTTCCACGTCAGGCACGCTCATCGCTTGCTTGGACCTCACCCCTTCTCCCCGCTGTCTCCTGTCTGCTCCCTGCAGTCATGAATGACATAATCACCACAATGTTTAATAAGAAGTTCCTGGAAGAGCTGTTCAAGCCCCAGGAGCTGTACTCCAAGAAAGCCCTGAGGACCGTCTTTGACCGGCTGGCACATGCCTCTATCATGCGGCTCAACCAAGCCAGCATGGATAAGGTACAGACAGGAATATGTGCGCACTTGTCCTTCCCTACTTGGTATGGCATTCTGAAGTTATTCATAATATTCGTTTCAATGGGCAATAGATATTTATTTTCAATAAATATCTTTTTTTTTTTTTAAGAAAGGGATACCCATTACCAGCATATTTGCGTGTCATATAAACGATATTTAGATGCATCTTCCCCACAGCAAAATATGTTTTGTTTACAGGCATGCTAATACAGAAATTTATCAGTAATTATAATTTACAGACGTTTGAAACAGCCCCCTCTGGTGTGTGGTTATGGCTGCTGCTCTAGCAGACCATTTATTTGTGAAAAGACGTGACACTGTTTTCATGTGTTAGTCACGGTTTGTATGCTCTGCAGCTTTATGACCTGATGACCATGGCGTTCAAATACCAAGTCCTGCTCTGCCCCCGGCCAAAAGACATACTGCTTGTGTCCTTCAATCACATGGACGCCATTAGGGACTTTGTCAGAGACTCTCCCAGCATTCTCACCCAGGTGGACGAGACGTACCGACAACTCATTGAGGTAGGGGGGCTCGCAACACCCCACAGAGGCCTTGCCTGACCCTGGAACTTTTCCAGCGATGAGACTCTCTCTGACGATCTCTCTCTCTAACTGAAAGTCCACTGTATCGGCCTGATTTATTCATGTTACGCAGTATACAGCTATATGTTATTTTGATTAACAGAAGCCAAGAGGTGTAGTGCTATACATCACTCAGTATGTTATTTTGGTGAATAGAAGCTAAGAGATTTAGTGCTGTACATCAGTCAGTATATTATTTTGATGAATGGAAGATAAGAGGTGTAGTATTAGCTTATATAGAGTTCAGGAGGCTGGAAAACCAGATCTGTTTCCCTGTGATTTTTCTGCCATTAAGGGGTTCTTGTTTTCTTCCTTATGGTCTGCAGATGTACACCACGCTGTCCGGTGGGGAATTTCAGCTGATCAGGCAAACGCTGCTCATCTTTTTCCAGGACATGCACATTCGAGTGAGTCCATGCCAAGCACGCACACTAGGACACACGGGATGGGAGTTTACTGATCAGTTTTAAAAATGTCTTCTCGAAGGAGACCGTTTCAACTAAGCCGACGAGTGAATGGCTTATTTTTTTTTTATTCTTTGGCAGGTGTCGATTTTCCTCAAAGATAAAGTCCAGAATTCGAACGGGCGCTTTGTTCTGCCGACCTCCGGGCCTGTGCCATGTGGAACCCAAATCCCTGGGCTTATCAGGTATCCTCCAAACAAACCCTGAGCCCAATTAGGCAAAGAGGCTTTCGCCTGGGAAACACCCAACAAGTACTTTACCTGCAATAACAGGTAAAAAAAAAAAAATAAGTTTAATGTATCACTGCATTTAAAAAATGGTCTTCATGTATGGCGTCGTTGTGACCGATGCAGCTGCATCCTAGTCACATACCAGGCCGAGAATCGCAGCTGGTCGCCCTCGGGTTCGAGGCCCAGTTGTCCACAATGCCAATCCTTGTGCGGTCTTCCGCACTAACACTGGCTGTGTTTTTTATTTTATTTTACTTTTATTTTATTTTACTTTTATTTTATTTTGCGTCTCCTCTCAGGATGTTCAGCTGCAACGGGGAGGAGGTGAAAAAGCTGCAGTTCCGCAACTCTGGGAACTACTCCAGTGCCCTCCGCGAGGGCTCCTTCGAAATGTATGGAGAAAGGGTCATTAAGCTAGGCACCAACATGTAAGTGGACGGAGAAAGGGTCGTTAAGCCGGGCACCAGCATGTGAGTGTACGGCGAAAGGGTCGTTAAGCTGGGCAGCATGTTATTGTTAGTGTACACTAGTGGTCTCCGCTACGTGAGCCCAGAGCCCAAATAAAGTTGATGGACAACAGCCTAATTACTTTCTTTTTTTACATTTCTTTTGTTGGGGTTTTTTTTTCTTTTTCTTCTTTTTTCTTTTTTTTCTGGTCTGCCACCGTTTTTCAGCCTCATAGTTAATCAGCTGAGTTTGAACCTTCTCAATTCCCCAAGGTACAGCGTCAGCCGCCCGGTGGAGACCCACATGTCCGGGACATCCAAGAACTCCGCCCAGCACACTAAGGTAATGCGCGTGTGAACAGTTCCTCACATCATATTTGGCTTCCCGCCCAAAGTCCCCGTACATTCCATACCAGCCCATTTCTGTATTATTTTCTTCTGCAGTGTGGCGTCTGGGATTCAAACCCACGTCTTCTCTGACTCAGTCCAGGCTGTTACCCTTAGTCACACAATGTGCTCTGAGGATAAAACATTTTCTGTGGTTCTAAGCTGCCCGAGTGTCTCCGCCAGTACTGTTGTTCTAAGATGCCCGAGTGTCTCCACCAGTGCTGTGGTTCTAAGCTGCCTGAGGGTTTTCACCAGTGCTGTGGTTCTAAGCTGCCTGAGGCTTCACAGCCGGGCCTTGGTGCATCACAGCTGGGCCTTGGTCGTTTCGCAGCTAGGCCTGTGATCACAATAACATGCATCCTGTCCTATCTTACTGCTTTATTGTCTGTTATAGAGCATTTTCACAGCTGAATTGTCACAAAGCACTGAACAGATTGCATTTTGTAGGGGTTATTGAAATCCTGGAGCCGATTGGGTTTTAAAACTGGAACGTCAACCAATCATTCGAAGCCCTTTTTATGCCGTTCTAAATGAGCTGTAATGACTTCCCATTTACATTGTAAGCTGCTGGTGTTATTGTAATTTTGCAGGTAAGCGCAACCCCTAATCCCCTAGCGAAAGAGGAGCTGAACCTCCTGGCCAGATTAATGGGGGGGTTGGAGGTTCAGAAGTTAGCCAATCTTGACTCTGGTTTTCGGGTCAACCTGTTCGCCACAGACGAGGAAGAAGAGTGAGTTTCTCTCCACAGTGTCTTGTTCTGCCTATTTACGTGTGCCCCTTTTTTACGTTAAAAGCAGTATTTTGAATGGCTCTGAGCCTAACTTGGTGAAACCTGGGCCCGGCGCTGTCTGTTTATGGTCTGAGACAGCTGGTATTTTTCCCTTCTAGGGAGGCATTGATATCCAGGCCTCGGGATCTTTCATATGAAGTCATAAATATCCAAGCAACACAGGTAAGCTTTGTGTCCATAGACGTGGCCCTCATTAAAATACCTTGTATATAAACCTTTTATTTAGTTATTGTTTAAAATCCACAGGTGGTCAGTTAACCCACATCAAGCTTTCCCCAGTTATTTTCACTGGGTTGAAAAGCCGTGTGCCCTGGGTGGAAGTCTGTATTCCTCCAGAGGTGAAGCCTAATAAATTTCATCACAGGATGATGTATAAGCTGAGAATAGGTTTTGAGTGGTACCAGCGCCCATCAGCACTGGCAGTGCTTCAATCTAAGATGCTTCCTAGCTTAAAAGGCAGACTACTGGTCAACTCGGACAGGTAAATCTTATAGGTAATGTGGAGCCAGGGTTGGCCTATGGTTGGTAATCTGAATGTCTTTCAGGACCAGCAGGCCAATGAGGAGCTGGCTCGAATCATGGGGGAGTTCACAGAGGAAGCGAAGCCATTGGCAAGCCCCAGCAGCAAGGGGGATGACCTGCTGGCCATGATGGACGGTATCTGATTTGTCTGTGGCATCCAGTTGTGGGAGGCAGGGTAATCCTTGGCAGGCGAGTGAGCTGTGGTTGTTTTTATTTAGCAACCCGACTGCTAATTTCACGCACACCGGAAACCCTGTCTTTGTTTTGCGTAGATCAATAATATTCTGATGAACGAGAGACTCGTACGCCAAGAATCCCTGTTCCGTGGGTTCATTATGGACCTAATTCACTATGTGCGGAGTCCAAGATTTAAAGCTAATAGAGAGAATGTGGAACTAATTGCCAATCTGTTCAGAGTAGGGTCCACATTATCTGCGTGATTATGTGAAGCTCTTAGATCGCCGTTGAAATTTCACAGTGCATCGATCCTAGACGTGAAAGTTGTCTTAAATTCAATCTAGTCGCGTCGCTCCTTATTTAAGATGGAGCTAAGGAAACTTCCCGGTGGTACGTGGTAATGTTTCCTAGTGTAATGCCGACTTCTGTTTTAAAAGAAAATTAAAAATATCCCTCGAACTGACATAAGATCTACCGAACGGTACACTTTACGTTATTTTTGAGTGATAAAATAAAAGTTTATAAAAATGTGCAATTTTTCTGCTGCATCAAAAATGTTGTGTTGGTGAAACAAAGGCATTTCCAGAGCCAGAGATGAAAGCGTGGATGTAAATTATCTTCTCTATTATTTATGGATTTAAAAAAACGAGTGGAGTAAATATCTCGTAGGCGTATTTGTGTCAATATAACCATTTCATTAACTTGAAAAGTAATATATGATGCTTGCTGTGTTGTTATTATTGGTTGACGTAAGTAATGTTTAGATAGGTGGGAATTGGTTGTGAAATGCCAACAGCAGCAGGTACTATTTAGATTAATGGCCCGAAGCGCAGGTTATGGAAACTGAGCCTGTTATTACTGAACAAGTAAAACATAAATTAAACATTAACTTGTGTAAAATCCAAGCTCAACAAATGAGAGATGTAGAAGAACGTACCTTGCCTTAGACAAGTAAGCGGTTTTCCCCCCGGATCTATTTAACCTGAAGTTTACATGGGTTATTTTCTTTGCACTTACGATAAAATGTTAGCAAATTGTTTTTGAAAATGTACTGAGATAAAATAGGACATTTCATTATGTTGTTATATTATGTTAATAAATAAATGCAATGTTATATATTGTTTTCCCCCCCAAGATTTTAAGCATTTTGAGGTTTGTTGAGAGAAAACGGATACACCAGAAGCAATGCGGTGCTGTATTTTATTTTGTTGGGAAAATTGCACAAGGGGGAGCTCGTGATCTACTACTACTTCAGCGTTAAACATTAGTTTTTCTCGATTGAAATTCTTAACTGTTAAGACCGTAAAAGTAAGCCAACATATCCAAAGAAAACGTACAAAGCAATATATTTTGAGAAATAAATAATAAAAAATGCATTATCTTTTTCCTTTGGTGTATTCTAAGATGATTAATGACCTTTGGAGAATCAGATTTTTGAAGAAATTTATGACTTATGACCTACATTTCTGCAGTAAATACTCAAATGGAATATTGTACGTTATTTGAATTGCTATGGTAAGCCAACAAATATAAATATGTAATGTCTATTAAATGTGAGCATATGGTGGAGACTGTAGACCATTACATGGCCTATGCCTCATCATGGAATTAACGTACCATTTAAATTCACAAATTTCACTCCGACTACCACCGTAGCTAGTTCGCTATGATGCACTTAGCATATGTACCGCAGGTTGGGGTTAAATCACTTGTTCTTATAGCCAACTGAAGCTTTGTGACGTGAAATCCAGAGTAATAACATGATTAATGACCTGCTATAGCCATGCCTGACCGCTGCGGCCGCCACGTACGACCGTTTCTCAACATCGAATGCTCTGCACAAGATCCCTCCGTCTCGGGCTTGTCTGTCTCTCAATGAGTCAGCTCGTCCATCTGCTTATCTTTCGTTTGTTATTAATTCTCTCAATTAAAATATATGCAATTAAAATGTTTTATCGGCATGGACATAATGTGATGGCTTTGCCAAACTAGTGGACATTATACATTTGTATGAAGAAGAACTAGAGAAGAAAGAAGTTTTTTTTTTTTTTTTTTTTTTAATAAATAACAACAGTTTCATTACGAACTCATCCATATCTCTCTCTCTCTCTCTCTCTCTCTCTCTCTCTCTCTCTCTCTCTCTCCTCCACCCCCTGTCTGTCTGACAGTCACTCAACCCGTGAGCGCATCTACGCAGAAGGGAACAGTGTGTGGCTCTATGCAGGCAGGCGAGCGTAGTTAGCCAACTTGTCATGCAAACGCAAGTTGGAATGAGCAGATGTGGATGGGGGGGCTCACTGTAGAAAAATCAGCGTACAAATGCCCCAGACCATGTGGACATAAAGGGCCACTGAAACCTGCTCACAACAGAACCGTATCTGTCCTTACACAGAGGGGCATGCAGAACAGCCAGCACTACAAGGGTGGGCTTTGCCAATCACCTCTATTCCAATCTCACTTGTATATACTAGGGCACTACTTAAGGATTACTAAACAGTAACTACCACACCGATCATCCCTACTAGCCTTTATTCATAAAGCGTTGTATGGAATGCACGTGTTCAAGTAGAAAGTCATTAGAAACTCGATAATTTAAAAACAGTTATCTCAGCAAGCATCTGCAAACTGCACACAGAGCTACTGTGATGTTTGTTTATATACTCGGTAATGGGAATTAGCCTGGTTTAATGTCATGACACAGGGCTTGAGCTGAAACTCCAAAATGCAGACTTCTGAAAGTTGCATGTGGCTGTGGAGGTTGAGATGACATTAAAGTTGAGCATTTCACCACCACCGTTTGTCTTAATGAAGACGTCAAGGGTGCTGTTATGCTGGGGTGAGAGGAGCCCAGTCGAAGCGTGGGATGAGTGGCTCGCATCGTGGCGAACCAGCCAGGTTTCAGGGGGAGTCCAAGGGGAGACGTGCCGGTGTCTCCCGCCAGGGAAGGACGGTGAGCGCTTGTCCATCGAGAGATCTGGTGGCGCGGCTCGATGTCTCGTCACGCCCCCGCGCAGCCGCTCTCCTCCGCCCACGCACGGAGCCTCTGGTAACTGTTGTTTGTTCTTTTACCCATACTGAAACCCCCCAGATTCATCAGAGGAGCCGTGGGTGTCTGTCTTTACTGTCATAATCATAATAAGTATTTCCACTGTGTAGACTCATGGTGAAACAGAAAAAGGTTTTCCTTGACAGTGTCAGCAGAGAGAAGATGTTGAGCAATTATTCTGTGTTTTTTTCTTCTGTAATATTGTCACAGTTATGAATTCTTATTGATAATGTTAACTGTCCCGCGGTAACTGTCCCGCGGTAACTGTCCTAGATAGATAGATAGGTACTTTATTTATCCCCATGGGGAAATTCCGGTGCTGCAACAGTAAATGACCCAATAACACAAAAACGAAATCAATAAATCACAAAACAAGTAAAGCATACGGTAGGGTTAAACACAGGGAAATGGTTTACAAAGATTGTGTGAAAAAAAATAGTGCAGTGCAGGTAATTACTTGGTGCTCCCAGTGTTCCAGCTCACAGTGAGGCATTATAAAGTCTGATGGCTAATGGCAGGAAGGACTTCCGATAGCGCTCCTTCTGACACCGTGGGGTAATCAGTCTAGCGCTAATGGCAGCACACACTGTAACAGGTGGCTGGCATGTACGGATCCCATGTGTTGGCGCATCCTGCTGTCCCCCCAGTGCGTCGTTTTTTGATGATATAACGATGGGGACTTCATTACATCAGCAAACACTGTGAACACTTCGATGGAGATGCTAGGGAAAGACACCTTCAGATAATCATGGCCTTCCTTCCTAGGTGATTCACCAGCTGGGGAGGCGCCATACGTCTGTCAGTCTGCAAGAAAAACAAGCAGCTATTGCTGCTCTGACCCCCCACCCCCCTTTTTAGTGCTCTGCTCTCTCCCAGATCCTCTTTTCAGTGCTAGGAACTCTGCTCTCTCCCACCCCCCTTTTCAGTGCTCGGCCCTCTCCCACCCACCCACTCAGGAAAATAGCATAAGCCTCAAATTAATATCTCTATGACAACCTAACTCCAATGCCGGGTTATCTGAGTAAAGTCTTCTCATCAAGTAAAAGTGAAACTCTGATCGTCAGGGCATGTCTCAACCCCCCTCCACTCCCTATCAAAGTCCCGAGAAAGCCGCATACCATGCTGCCTGAACATGCTGAGGCATTACCAGCAGGCAGGTGCTGAGAAAAGACAGGGGTGGGAGATTCTGCTGGGAAGAGGACTTCCTGGCCCAGCTCTTCCAAAGTGCAAACGTCATTTTGGTCTGCCAAATTACTTGACTAGCAGCCCCGACACCTTGACAATGCCTGGCCACAGGAGGTGGGCCATGGCAAACCAGTCACACCCGCACCAAGCCTCAAATGTCTTAAAACCGTCTTAAAAGCCCAAGCTCATGTTGGCTGTTTCAAAATGTCTCACCTAAGGATTGAAATGGCAGACACTCCTGGCCTTCTCAACGTCAACTGCCCTGGTCAGCTCACACTTCCAAGTTGCCTTCTCAACGTCAAAAGCCCTGGTCGAGCTCACACTTCTGCATAGCCGGAGCCAGTGTGTCTTGAGACTTCAGCCCCCCTTCTCCCTCCCACGATACACTAGGTTTAAGAGCTTTTACCCCACACACACACACACACACACACACATTAGTGGAGCACATTAGTGAAGATTTATACATCATTAGTCTCTGTTAAACTTCCACAGTCCCTTCTGAGTTTCACCTGTCAGCATTTCTACTTCTGGGCCCCCTGAGTGTCCTCCCCCCGCCTTGCTGTCCTCACCACAGTGCTGGTTAATACACTGTTAAAAACATACCCACTGAGCTTTAGCAATCATACGATTTTCTCGATAACTTGTCGGGCATTCGAAGGTTTGTTTGTTCATTTTTGCAGTAATATCTGTGCTATCACTTGCAGTTTGATTGCATTGTAGATGTTTTTATCTGCATTTGACTGTAGCGTAGTGTCTTTAATTAACCATGCATGCGACCAATTTATGAAAGCAAAGGTGTCATCCTGTAAACCCCAAGACCTAACCGCGTAGCACTTAATCATGCTCTCCTTCCTCACATGTGGGCTACTAAGGTGGGATTCATTGTTTCCAATTCAGAGATGTGGGCTGGCTAATGTTAGCACACTGACAGAAAATAAAAATAGCAGGTGTGGTTTAAGGTGTAGGTTGCAATGAGTCAAAAAAAAAAAACCAAAAAAAAAAACAATCCACTTTTGTGCAAGGCCTCCGTGTCACTTTCTATGTTTGACTTGCCCCTCCATCTCTGCCCACTATTTAGAAACTGCGGCTTAGGTGCGATTGTTTCCACATTAAAGGTTAATAAATAAAATCTGCATCATATTGTGGAGGTCGATCTACAACGGTTGCTGCGACAAAGGTTATTCTTCGTTTTGAAAAAAGTGTATTCCAAAACATTATTCATTTAACCGTTTTAATGATAAGGGGGCAAAAAAAGAAGATATTTCTAAGCATATTTATTTTCATACTTTCAACACGATTTTAAAGGTATTTAGCATGATGGCGAAAACTCTGATCCCCGTTTCATACTCTTTTAAACCATGGTTTAAATCGGCGAGTAATTATGATTCCTGGATTCAGCACGCCATTCATATTATTTCCACAACCGAATCATTGGCGAAGGGTTCATTGGCTGTGGTTGTGCTAGTTTCCAAGACAGTGTGGTGTCTTTGAAATGGCATGGGTAAGTGCTGGGCAAAAGTTTCGTCGCTCAAATTGTTTTTTTCTTTAGAAGAACGTTTCGTTAATTTTGGCATTTCAACCGTATTTAAAGATATTAATATCGTTTGCTTGACTACGGCCATTTTTCCGCGCTCAAAGCAGCGATGACGGATAAAAAAGTAGTTTATGTCAATGGCAAAGCGTTATAATTTGACCCGCCCAGCAATTAAATTTCATTGAATACAACACTTTTCTGCTAAAGCTATATTGCTCGGAAGGCATAAAAAGCCCTCTTAGCTTTCTCAAAAATGTCATAGGTTGCCACGGTTTTTTATTGGTTGGTACAGGCTGTCACTCATGCAATGTGCGTCATTTCCGTTGTCAGGTGGTGCTGCTGCTGCTTATGGAAAGATGTGATCAGAGGGTCAAAAGAGAATACTTTTCCTGATTGCTCATTTCAGTAACAATAAAACAACTTCTACAATTCCTCTGGACTTTTTCGTTTGGCCGGAAAAACAATGCGCTGCGACTGAACAGACAAACCGAAAAGAAATGCTTGTGTTGTAGAAGATACATTTTAACCGGCTGTTTTAGCTTAAGGTAAGTTGTTGTTAAAAACCTTCCCAGTCGTAGAAACGAACGCTAGCTACAGACTACTTTGTTTAAAGGGCCTGTCGGTTGTCCCATTTGAAAGTGTGCTGAATCCCGAAAATGATAATCGAAATTATAAATTACTCATAAACCACATTTGGTTTGTTACTGATTGTTACTAAAGAATAGTATAGCGCGAAACTTAACGGTGACAGCTTCGCGATTTGAATTTTACGTTTTTCTAGTTTAGGAATGAAGAGCTTGCATTGATTACAGCTACAACATACCTTTCTACTGGCGTTAAAGTATGGGTTGGTAGGCAACGTTTGTGTTCAAATTTTAGATGTGTGCATACTGTTTCATTATTGCAATCCTGTCCATTATGAAAAACGAATGCAAACAATTTTTTTTATATTTCCAACACTGTCATCGTTCGCTATAAATGGGAGGCTTTTGGGATCAAGGGAGCTTAGCCGAAAGGGCTTGAGAAAGAAATGGCGAATGAGGGGCTAGCTAGCAGCTGTTCGCCTTAACAAAGGGGTCGCGTAGAACATTTACGTCTTTTTATTGTTCTCGCCTTTGTCTTTTCTCGGACGTGATTTTTTGATCCGGCTTTGCGAGGGATGTTGGTGTTCGGTATGCATGGATTCATGCGTGGGTCATTGGATTCACATATCAGTTTCATTCCGACTGTAATCACGAGGAGACAAACTACTTGTGATGACCTTGTATGGCCAAGAGCAGTCAAATGTGTAATTAAAGGGGTGACCGCCGTGAATACGGCTCGTGGGTTTTATATTGGAAAGTGTCACGTCAAGATTATTAAAAACTGTATAGAATGGTTAACCTGATCGCACTTAAATTGTAAACTGTGACGCCAGGTGCACCTTGTACTCGCCACAGTTACGCGTCTGGAAGAACAAACTGTACGCTTTTGAAGGATCGTTTATTTTATACTGCTTACAGTCGTATGGAAGTTTTCTTTTTAGTCTACGCATTATGTCCCACTCATCTCACCAATGCGTTGTTTCTAATTTGGCTCACTGTACATCACCATATGGTCCAGAACACTTTTCAGTCTTATTAAAGATGTCATGGTGCAATGGCATGGTATTAACTGAAACGCACCAAGTGTTAAATAATTGCAACTTAACTCCTGAAAAGATGGGTTCGAAGGGGTTGTTTTTAACTGAGTAGATCAGATAGGACTGAGTTTTGCTCTGAATCGTCATGGGAAAGATGTGCACCTTGGTTCTTCGTCTGGCTCTCTGTAAAATTAATTAATGCAAGTCAGTCCCTGCGATTTGCACAAGTTCTGTTTTGCGATATTGGAAAAGTCTCTTATTATGCAGCTTTAATGTGGCATGGGTTTCGGTTTACCTGAGATAGCCACAAGGGCCTTCAGATGTTTAGTGGAGGTGAAATGAATTTTACCTGCCACCCTATGGTCGTAGTGGACATAACTTTGCGAGGCATGAATGGTAATGGCTCACCTTTGCTTAATTGTGCTGTGCCCAAGCCTTTTTAGCATGTGCTTGGGTTTTAGAACAAAGCCCATTCTGCATGTGTGAAGTGTACGCCTTGAAGACTCCGCCTGAGGAGGAGACGCAGTCTTTCAGAAAGCGATTAGACGTTGTGGGTGGATCTCCAGCCACCTCTGTTGGCCTCGCGCCTTTTTCCAGCTATTTAAAGACCGCACATTTTCACTGACGAGGCAGGAGCGTCCCAGCTTGTCTGCGATGAAATGAATCAGACACGTGTGTCCACCCCCCCCCGTGCCTTCTGCTTCAAAACGGTCTGTCTTTGACCGTGAAGCTTGCATCAAAGGCTCTTCCTACAATGCTAAACTAATTTTCTATCAGTCCTGTTCACAGTTGTCCTCTGTGCTGGCTTCTTTCTGCGGTCTCAGGAGCGAGCCTGCAGCAGCAGGGAGCGGTGTGGCGCGCCGGGTTGCTCGGACTGGCTGGCATGTGTTAACGCACCGCTTATGTGAGCACACTACAGTATTTACTTCCGTTCTCCAAACAAGGGATGGGACGTTTCAGAGGTCTTGTAAATCTCAGGGATCGCTGTGTGGCCTACCTGAATATGGTTTTGGATTTCTTCATTTATGGCGCAACCCCCATGTGTTTGCTTGTTGAATATTGCTTTTAATGCAGTCCGTCTCCTTTCTCATTGTCGTAAAAGTGATAATAGAAGTTATTTGCAATGAAGTGAGTGTTTTTAAGGCTCTTGGGGGTGTTCCAATGTTTTGTTTTCATGTCAGGACTATTCCTGGTATGAGGATAATTTAAAATATACAGTGAGTGTGAAAGCATTTGTACACGCCTGTGGGTTTATTGCGTGTGTGACTGTGAGTGAGGCTGTGTGCATGTGTGAAATGCTGTCAGACTCTGACTGACTTGACTGTCACTGTGTGTGTGTGTGTGGTGGGGGGGGGGGGGGGGCTGTGTGCGCGACCTTGTTTTGGTCTCGTTCTCTTTACCCATTGCGCCATGGCCGCGTTCTCATTGGTGTCATGTACTGACATTTCATCTTTCTGACACATAATAGCCAGGCAGGGCCTGGGGTGCAGGGATGATTCACCCTCGCTAGTTATGGGCTCACTTCCCGCTTAAGGGAACCGTGTCTTTGCAGGGAAGGCCCAGAGGATGTCTTCACACGGGAAGTTGCTGGAAGATCAGCAAGGGAAGCCGATCACTCTTAAGTCGCTGCCACGGGTCCCGTTAGAGGAAGTGCATGTTGGGACCAGTTCGGGCCCATGTCGGGCTTGGTTGCTGGGTTTCGCTGTCTTTAGGGCTGCGTGCAGTGACATAATGGCTAAGCAGATTTAGGATCTCATGAATACCTTGTGTTTATGAGAATCGTTCCTTCTGAAAGAGGAAGGAAGATGAATCTTGCTAGAGGGATTATGTTGCACAGATTTGCACACAAATCTCTGCTGACTAGACGAGCTTTAAACGGCTGGTTTTCCCAACCAAACTAATTCAACACAGCGGTTTTAAACCGGCCTGCAGAAATTAATTTTCCATTGATTGCAAAGTGACTTGTAATTATTGCAATTCTGTCTTGCTATTCGCTGCTTGGAGCCGGTGTGAGTTTTTGGGTTTGTTTTGGTTCCATCGCTGGGCCTCAAGAGTGACTCTCAATGGAGCATGTAGCGGTGAGGTGGGGTCGTCCTTAGGTAGTCCCTGTGTGTGTGTGTGGGTGGTCATGTGGGGCAGATGGGTTGTTAGAGGGGCCATGTGATCCTAGGTAGCCCGCGTACGCGTGGTCATGTGGGGCAGATGGGTTGTTAGAGGGCCATGTGGTCCGCTGTGATCTGCAGCTTTGGCTCTGGTCTGTTACAGAGGTTGACGGGATGTCCAAGCGACGTGCTGCGGAGAGGGGGGGCGGCGAGTGCTCCACCAGGGCCAGTAAGCTCCTGTGTCCTGGGATATCGGGGAGCAACGCCAAGAGAGCGGGCCCGTTCGTCCTTGGTAAGGAAAACCGAGCTTTCACCACTCCTTTTACCTTGTCCTGAGGACAGATGTGTGGTTGTTTGTTCAGCACAGGTCAGTTAATTGTTCTGGAACTTTCCTCAGCCTGTGGGAAAATGGTCTAGGATCTGCTAAACGGGGGGGCTTTTTTTCTTCTAGCAGTAAAAGATACATTTGTCTGTTAAGAATGCTGATTTGATGTCTGGTTGAAGGCAGGCGAACCTGTAAATATATGTAGCAAATTGTGTTAAATGAAAAGTGTAATCTGTTTGTCCCTTTTTAATTTATTTGCAGTAATTTAGTAATTTTTATTGCAGGGCCTCGGCTAGGAAATTCCCCTGTGCAGAGCATAGTTCAGTGTCTGGCCAGAAAAGAAGGCACTGATGATTTCTATCAGCTTAAGGTGAGAATCTGTCTCAGCACCCCAACCCAGTCAAGGGCTATGAATGACACACACACCCACTCCATGGGACCCATTTATACACATTTGTTTATAGGGGTCATCCAGTGGAATGTGCTCTGCTCAGATACAAGACGAGCAGCAGCTGTCCCATATGATAGTTGAACCCCTGACCCCCTATGTCCAGGCTCCTCTGCCCTTTTGTCACACCTCTGCTGTGTTGGTTGTGTTTTGGGTGAATGGGGGTGTATGTGCGCCGCTGCCTGCCCTCCCTCACGTGTGTGTGGCGTCAGCCAGCCGCTCACCCACCCACTCCTGCGTGTGTGTCCAGATCCTCACCCTGGAGGAGCGGGCGGACGCGGCAGCGGAGACCCAGGAGGAGCGACAGGGGAAGATGTTGCTGCACACGGAGTACTCCCTCCTCTCCCTGCTGCACAACCAGGACGGCGTGGTACACCATCATGGCCTCTTCCAGGTAGGGCAAGCCGCTGATGTTGTCTCAGTGGGTCCCACGCTTATCTAATTGGCCTAATATTGTGCATGTAAAAATGTCTTTGGATATTTTAGTCAAAAGCCTTGTCTCTTGGCCCGCCCTGTGCTCCTTTAACCCGTTTATACTGCAGCGTTTTCAGTGGAGTGGCCGAGGCAAAGCTCCTTCCTCACGAGTCACCGCCCTGCGTTCCTTTAACCCGTTTATACTGCAGCGTTTTCAGTGGAGTGGCCGAGGCAAAGCTCCTTCCTCACGAGTCACCGCCCTGCGTTCCTTTAACCCGTTTATACTGCAGCGTTTTCAGTGGAGTGGCCGAGGCAAAGCTCCTTCCTCACGAGTCACCACCCTGTGTTTAAGTTCACTGACCATGACTCATTGCCTCTTTTGTGCAGGTTTTTTTATTCTCTGTCTAGCAGGCTCTCCTGTGTGCATACCCCTGTGTGTGTGTGTGCGTGTGTGCCCGCGCTTCTCAGAAAGGCGCTTTTGAATGAATGGCCCCCGCTGTTCGGCTTTGCCTTCACGCGTCCCATATCGATTGGCTCGTAATGAACTCTCCCAAGCGGGCCGAGCTAATAATAGACGGCCTCGCTAAGCTTTTAGAGGTTGTTCTGTTCTCTGTGAATGACCGCAGAAGCTTCAGGACACGTCTCTCATTCACTCGTTGCTCACCAGCCGCATAGTACCTTTTGAACATTCATCTGGCCAATCGGATCGTGCCCTTTTTGGTTGCCCCCACCCTCATTTGAATGTGAAGGTTGTTTATTTCAGCGCATGCTAATGAACCGCTGTCTCTCTCTCGCGCGTGCACAGGACCGGGCGTATGAGATCGTGGAGGACCCGGAGGCCAACAAGGTCCGGAAGATGAAGAGACGCATCTGCCTGGTGCTGGACTGCCTGTGCGCCCACGACTTCAGCGACAAGACGGCGGACCTCATCAACCTTCAGCACTACGTCATCAAGGAGAAGCGGCTCAGCGAGAGGGAGGCCATCGTCATCTTCTACGATGTGGTGCGCGTGGTGGAGGCCCTGCACAAGGTACGGCGCCCCTGTTTGTTGCCCTGCTTGGGTTGGGGTGATATGCAGATACGTGGATCCCTGGAGAGTTGGGGTGAAGCCGTTGGCTAGGGAGATTAAGTGTTTAAGATTGGTCAAATGAAATGTTAGGATGTTCGCAGCTACGGTGTGACAGCATGACGCCCACCCGCTTTCCCCCACACCCTACATTAACGTGCTCTCCCTTCCACCCACAGAAAAACATCGTACACAGGGACCTGAAACTTGGAAACATGGTGCTCAACAAAAGGTAAGAGTCCAGCCCATTGTCTGTGCGCCCCGTCCTTAGGTAGTCCCTGTGTGTGTGTGTGTGTGTGTGGGTGGGTGGTCATGTGGGGCAGATGGACAGAATGTTGTTTCTTCGTCCATGATCTGCATGGAGTTAGGAGCTGTGCGGACTCTGGTTTCTCTGTGTCCACATGTGAAAGTGTGGCACTTAGTCTCTGACGTAGCAGCACCTGTGGTCTTTCTCAAAGGGGAACTGAACTACCTGCCCATGAAGCGTTTCTCTGGTCATACAAGTGGGCTGGGATTGGAGGAAGGTGCCTGTAAGGCAGTGTGTTTGAGCTCTGTGCGGGCAGCCCTATGGGCCGGGATTGGAGGAAGGTGCCTGGAAGGCAGTGTGTTTGAGCTCTGAGCAGGCAGCCCTATGGGCTGGGATTGGAGGAAGGAGCTGGGAGAAGCCGTTTGCAGTGCTCAGTACACAGAAGGAAAGGCAACACATTGCCACGTCAACTTGAACCCTAGAGATGCACATGTTGGGGGGTTTAGCCCCATGTTTTAAAAGGAAATGACGTGCAACCCCTAACCCCCCCTTTTCGGCCCTTTTATTGGGCGAGCGCGTGATGAAACTGAAAGTGCTTCGCCCAGGCAGTGCTCGGGGAGTGGAACATTCAGTTCCAGCTGAAGACAAAGGCCCGGTCTGCCAGCAGATCCATAGCACAGGGCTGAGTCATAGCCAGACGTCACTGACGCAGGCCTCTATTTACTCTCTCTCGTTCTCTCTCTGAAACACCGATAGTCAAATCCAGCTAGAGGAAGCTGCCGATGCTAATGCACACCAGTCTCTGAATGTCATGTCTGATAAATAATCACTCGAGTACTAAAACAATGTTGTGTCTTTTAATATTTCCCCTAAAAAAAATTTCAAATGAATTTTTTGCAGAATAGCTGAAGGGGAAATCCTCCTAGGCCAGTGGATTTTAGCAGCATGCTTGAGGCTTGGAAAAAGTGATGCTGTCTACTCACTGTCATCTGCCAGCAACGCCCCCACCCCGTTATCTGCCCAGACAGCCGTCTGCGAGGCGACACTTGAAAAGTGGGCGCTAACGAGGATAACAAGCTCTCTGTTTGTCATCAAGCCTCTGTCAGTTTACAGTCAATAATGTCTTTGGCACTAGGTGTGGCGTCCTGCACCGGGAGCTTCTCACACTTCTCCGGAAAGATCCCTCCTCCCCTTCACTGTGCGTTCCCCTCCATCACTTCACATAGGGCCTTACACATGCCTTTCTCCACTTCTGCTGTCTGACGTGCCGGGCCGGCGCTTCTGGTCTCTGTAGGAACTCTGGTCATGCTTTTTAAAATTTGGTAATCGTGCCCCCGCCCATAAAGAAGGCTTTATTTTTCGTAATTGGGTCGTTGCGTATTAGTTAAAACTTGGCTTTTTCTGCGTGATCCCTGATACACTCTCTGGCGTTTACTGCACTGAAGTGCTTGGGAGACGAGGGTTTGAAATGCTGAATACCAACTATAAAGGAATGGTCGTTATGGGAAGGCTGCCCTGAACTTCACCCTTCTCTGTTCAGCCCATCTTGGCCCTGCAGGGGGAAATGGGGGAGGGTACGGTTTCCTGTTGTATTGACTCCTAACTGGTCTCTCAGAGGAACTCGTTACTGGGCCAACGCCCCCTCACTCCGTTCTCCTGTGCAGGAGCAGCGTCAGCAGTCATCCTTCTGTTGTAATTATTCCAGGTTATGTTCTGGGCTGCTCATCTGCTAATCCCATAACGCGTTCTGCAGTGGTAAAGGGAATGTATGTTTTGTTTGTGTTTACGTTTATTCCTTACCTGCCTTTAACGTGCCCTTGCAGTTCTGAGGTTATTTTCGTTCTTGCACAGATTGGTTTTATGCGGAAACGTGCGTGAGACAATAAGTTTTCCACGCGTGGCGACACTCCTCGGGAAAGTGAGAGAATAAGGAAGCGGTCTCGGGCCTGGGAAAGGAGTGTGGTTTCTGGACAAGGCCATGCGCAGGCGGGGTTCCTGTGCATGCTGGCGATACGCCATCCCCTCCACGGAAGTGTTAAGTCATCTGCACACCTAAGCAAAGACAGATGTTGGCTTCTCCTCCTCTTTGTAAAGCTTTCCTCTGGTCTGTCCCACCACGCGCCCTGTGGCCGGTGGTGTTTACTCCAGCAGGCTAGGGCACCCATCCAACAAAGATTCTCCTTTGTTTTTATTTTATTATTTTTAAATCCGCCTGTCCTGATAAACATGGTGTGCACCCAGGGACAGCGGTTAAGCAGCCTTAGTCATGGAGCGCCTGCATGTCTGTTGGACTTTTCCATTTTCCAATTTCTTCCTCTCTGCCAGCCATGTGTTAGTGATGCGATTGAAGACTGCTGTATAAGCAACGTGGGCCTATCTCTGATCGGTCGGCCCATCCATCACACCCTAGCTCTGCATGAGCAATGCAACTTGCTGGTTTGTGGACCAGCATTTTCATCATGTCTTTGTGTGTGTGTGTTTGCTCTTTAGGACGCACAGGATAACCATTACCAACTTCTGCCTGGGCAAGCACCTGGTGAGCGAGGATGACCTGCTGAAGGACCAGCGGGGGAGCCCGGCCTACATCAGCCCCGACGTTCTGAGCGGTAAGGGTTTGTCCTTATGGCTGCTGCCGTTAACCTGGCCTACGTGAGCCCCGACGTTCTGAGCGGTTAGGGTTTGTCCTTATGGCTGCAGCCGTTAGCCTGGCCTACGTGAGCCCCGACGTTCTGAGCGGTAAGGCAGGTGCAAATTCACCCCCCTTCCCCCTCAGCACTACAGTTGTTACACAGGCAAGTGCATAATAATGCCTAGCATTATGTGATTAACCGGCCTGTGCCATCGGTGTTGGGCGATTAACCTGCCTACGCCATTGGCATTTGTTTTTGAAGAATGGCTCATTTTACAAACTGGATTTTTATGCCTAGCGACAATGTTTTGGGGATCATAGCTTTTTTAAATACATGTGATGGTCAGTGTTACTTAGCAGAAGTTTTTGGAAGAGGCTTTTTGGTTTTGCACGATGTTCTTGGGGGGGGGGGGGGGGGGGGAATTTTAAAATGGGCTC
>JAOVYW010003555.1:0-13934 GCA_025775045.1 Hiodon tergisus | reverse complement strand
GCATTCGCCAAACCCAGACTCGTCCATCAGACTGCCAGATAGAGAAGCGTGATTCGTCACTCCACAGAACACGTTTCATTCACTGCTTCAGAGTCCCGTGTGCTTTACACCACTCCATCCGACGCTTGGCATTGTGCTTAGTGATGTAAGGCTTGCGTACAGCTGCTCGACCATGGAAACCCATGCCATGAAGTTCCTGGCGCACAGTTTTTGTGCTGATGTTAATTCGAGAGGAGGTTTGGAACTCTGCAGTTATTGAGTCAGCAGAGCATTGGTGACTTTTACACCCTTATGCGCCTCAGCACTCGGCGACCCTGCTCTGTAACTTTACGTGATCTGCCACTTTGTTGCTGTGGTTCCTAAACGCTTCCACTTTGCAATAATACCACTTACAGTTGATCATGGAATATCTAGGAGGGAAGAAATTTCACGAACTGACTTGTTGCAACGATGGCATCCTATTACAGTACCACACTCAAATTCAGTGAGCTTCTTAGAATGATCCATTCTTTCACAAATGTTTGTAAAGGCAGACTGCATGGCTAGGTGCTTGATTTTATTAACCTGTAGCAATGGGACTGAATGAAACACCGGAATTCAATGATTAAGAGGTGAGGCCCAATACTTTTGCCCATATAGTGTATGTATAACTTTGATAGGAACAGCAGTTTGCACTTTTTAAGGAATCCCTGAGAAGCTCACTGTATGGATTTCTGGAAAATCAACCCGGAATGCAAACTCACTTAAACTTCAAACTCAGATTTTCGAATCTGGAAGAATTCAAATTTGCTTCTATTTAAAAACTGCACTGCGTAAAACATGTCTGTCCAGAGTCATTGTTGAAATGAAATTAAATGAAATTAAATGAAAAATTAAAAAGCTGCATTACTTTTAAAAACTCGTATTACTTTTATAAACCTTGTCGGATTGATATTAAATGTTATTTGACTAAAGTTGTTTAATTTCAAAAACTGTTCATAAATAATATTGATATATTTATTCAACAACATCTATTAAAAATGTATTGAAACAACATCTTTAAACAAAAAAAACTGAAAAATTACAAAAGAAACCGTTCACACAACAAAACCCAGTAAATGAATAAAATGACGTCAGGAAAGATGTGGGCGGAGATTTGACGTTGGCCGAGGAGCCATGGATTCAGTGAAAGCTAAGGTAAGAGAATAATTAAACAACAACCTTGTAACTTTGTGTCGTTGAGGTTTTATTATTTTGTCGCCTGGCGGTGTGGTGTTATCGTAACACTGTACTCGAACACAAGTTAATTGCTGTTTTTAAGCCGTAAAGAAGGCCGTATATACCTCTTTGCGCCATAATTTTCAAACTGCCCGCCCGTCTTTATCGATTCAGAATCCCTCTGCTTTTTGTCTGTATCTACTAGACGAGCGGGTGCGCGTGAATGCCACAGAATGGGGGTTCCACTGCAAACGAGCTATTTGTGGGGCCAACTGTAAGCCCTGTTGCTTATGGAGAGTTTAGAACATTCAATTTCCAAGGCCTTGGTACTCTACGGATATATAGTTTCAGTTTTACAATTGTAAACAGAATTAGATTAAACGTCACAAGAAATATTTTGTTGCCAACAATCTTCGTAAACATGCACGCTCTTACCTTTGTTAAGTTTGGTGTGACAGGGAAATATGGGATGTAAAAGTTATTTTCCTCCTTTGAAAAAAACAAACAGATATTTTAAGGGGTTAGCAGACAAGCTATTAAGAACTACTTTCCTTTTGTACAACAAAGCCTCTGTTGTAGCATGTAGCCAGATCGTTTAAATGGGTGTGATGACGTATTTGTCATTTAAGCCTGTGAAATTCAAAATGTTACTTAGTTATAGTGAGCCGTACCTGTGTGTTTATATCAAGTGCTGCACGTCAAATGTTGGCAAGGCAGGTGAACCAACTGTGGAATCTGCTCCAGTGTAACTCTGTTGCTGTATCAGTAAAGCTAATAATACTAGACCCAATTTTTGGCGGGGTTGTTTCAGTGCAGTCTTTCGGAAGTGAGAGTGGGTATGCAGATGGGTATTTGAATGGCATTCATAATACAAATGGAAATAATGTTCTATGCCTTTGTGCAGGCATGACTTTTAGTGTTGCGAAAAAATGATGTACTGATTTAGTATCTTTAGCCAGATTTTTTAGATTTTTTATTAAATCTGATTTTAAAAGGATGACAGTGATTTATATTCATAATGGTATTCTGTGATTTAATTTTTTTTATTGGAATGGTTTATCAGAGATCAGAGCCCTTTATATAAAAATGTTTAATGGCCCAAACCCACTCAATCTCCTATGAAACAATGGCAACCCTTTGGTTTTTCTGGAAAGTCTCATATCAGCACCCACAGCATATGAATGAAACCACTTTGTTCAATTAAGTTATGTACATTACAACAAATGGCTACTGGGTGGTATGTGACTAGTAGGGGAATTATTGGCACTCTGAAGACGAGTTCTCCGAACCCATTGAAAGAAAGAAAAAATGCCACAAGACCGTAAGGTAAAAGCATTTAAACGAGCAGAAAAAAAAACTTTTTTTTGGAGATTAAAAATGTGAATGAAAAAAGGCCATGGGCAGCCAGCTTTAGAGTTAAGTTAAGCCCTCCATTCACTTCCTCTACAGAGACTCAAGTCATTGAGCGCTATGAGCGTTTGCAATGGATCTCTCTCTCTCTCTCTCTCTCTCTCTCTCTCTCTCTCTCTCTCTCTCTCTCTCTCTCTCACCCCAGCTGTACTGAGCATGCTCGGGACAGTCAAAGCTGCATCTATTGGAGCCAGCTAGTAATGAGCACGACAGTGCAGTAGGCCTCTCAAGCCTTGAGATAAAACCAAGTGCTGCTCTGGCTCAGTGCAAGATCCCTCGGATGACAAGGTATGTCAGAATGTAGGGTTTGAATTCCTTACAAAGAAGAGGGATAAATAAACTAACTGGGCTCCTGCTGTTTTGTTATAGGTTTCTCTCATAACCATGCTTCTCGTATTCTCTTTCAGTTTCTTATTTTAGTTGTATACCTTTTAGTTGTATACCTTTGCATGTTGTTTATAGTCCTTGTTTACTTTCAGCATGGGAAACGGCTTAATTTCTTTTTAATTAATGGATCGAGAGTTCCACTGTAATGAATTTGGCTTCCATATGACAAGAGTAGTTTATCCGTTTGTACCTGCTCTTTGTTTATTCACACTGCACTTTCAGCCTGAGTGCTGGAAGAGTGGGCTTGTTGTGAATCAGGACCTGGATTGTGTTTTTGAAGTAACAAGCCTTGGAGATGGCTAGGGAATATCATTGGGATACTCTGAGGAGACCTACACTCATCCAAATGGAAAACAGGAACACGTGATATGCGTTTCATTTATGTGCAGGATAAAATGCAGATTATATCGGCTTTATTCCTTCTTGCCAGTTGTTGTTGTGATAGTTGTGTTCAAGGTCTCAGCAACTGTTAACGCCAATAGGTTTTTCTTTTCTTTTTCTGCTTGCTTTACTAGTATAGTATTCCCACATATACATGTTATTGTATTTTAGACAAAGTTAGCTATACGGTAGACTTGACATTACTTTGCTCAGTGATGGCTATGCTGGCAATGCATAAAAATCATACAGAGGTACGTAAATCTCTTTACATAGTTATGTGTACATCTTTGTTTGTTCTCAATGCTTTCACAGAACAACCTTGATTAAAGTTTATTCTGTTTGAGAATGTTGGAGCACTATTTTGTTACATCTGGAGATTATCCTTGGTGCAATTTGGCATAGTATTATAACTGAGATTAAGTCTAGGATTGCTAGTTGAGTAATTGTGTCTTTGGTTGACTCTTGCCATAAGTGAGAATTTATTTACTTGTGAGAGGCTTCCAGCCATACTTCGCCAAGAGGGAGTGTGTGAAGACCTCATGATTTGAAGTAAGGGTTTCGTGCTATTTGTATCTGATGATGCAAATCTTCTGGATTACCAAAGATTATTATAATTCTGTTGTTTTGGATGTTACAAGTTGAAACTCAGTCATATAGTGGTAGCTGGTGGTTTAGTGGTTGATGTGACGGTCTTCTAACCAGAATATTTCGATTACAGCCTGGTTCAAGTATCACCCCAGCTGTTGTACCATTGAGCAAGGTACTGAAGCTGACTTGACTGAGTAAAATATCCAGCTGTATAAGTGGATGGATGCAGAAATTGTAAACTGTAAGTCTCTTTGGATAAAAGCGTCTGCTAAGCAGTTAAACTGTAGTGGTGTGTTAATGGTGGTGTGCTTGAAATGGAAAAAGTACAAATCACGCCATTGCTGATGTGTCCCTGACCAAGGTACCTAATCTGAATAACTTCAGTGGGATAAATGGGAGGTAGGTAGGTAGGTAGGTAGGTGTGTGTGTGTGTGTGTGAGAATAAGAAAAACATTGTAAATAGCTCTTGCTAAAAAAATTGTAGCCACTAAATATTAACAATAATAGAAATAATATCATTAAAAGATAGTGGCACTCACTTTAAATAAAATGTGTTGACCCTGTTAATAAATTGCAATGGGGAAACTCAAGAAGAATGAGCCAGTTATGAAACCTACCGGGATTTCCTAATGTGCTGAAAGGCCTATAAAGTAGCTTGAATGCTGGTGTCTTTGTAAATCTACTACCCAGAAGGAGTAGGGTACACTTCTGCTGCATGACGCAAACTGAAGCTCTTTGCGGGTTCAGTCATGATGTGTTCCCCAAAAGCTTATCACTTTTACCAGCAAAATAGTATTTAAACTGGACTTTAACATTTGGGATGCCTGCAATGTGCATTAATTTAGAATTTTTGACAAAGGAAAACAAACAACTTTTTTAGACAGCCCGGACGTCTCTTTTTAAAGTCTTTTCATTACCTATACCTGAGTGTGGTCTCGTGTACTAAACTAACTCCGATGTGCAAGTTGAGACCTTTGGAGGTGGGTGTGCCCCCAGAAGCTGCCTATCCTCCTCGACTGGCCAGGGCGTGTCCCACCCACCGTCGATTCACTCCAGCAGTCTGTGTCTGGATCCAGTCATCCTCACAGTCCAGCCAGCTGAAGTCACTAATGATACGACCAGCATGCAAGCTTGCTGGTACCTGTCAACAGGTCAACACATGGTTCCTGGAAGGGCCTTTGTTTGAAGGCAAACGCCTTCATGGATGTTGTGGCCTTTCTTTATTTGGTTCATACTCTCAACTCTGGCAATTATAGTGCCAGAGAAGGCATTGGGAGTTCTGTGATAGATGAGTAACTGGGTTGTCATGCTTTTCAAACTAGCAAGGGGCTTAACATGAGAGGGGTGTCTTCCCATCAGCAGGGATATCTTCCCATGAGCATTGCTCAAGAATGTCGAGAATAATATCCGTGCACTGCTCAGCATATTTTGTGTGTTTGGTCTGTAATGGTAACTTTTAGAAATTTTAAAGAAAGATTCCCATTATTACTAGCAAGGCCTACATAGCCGTAGATGCATAACCACATTTTTCCCATGACATACATTGCACCAATTGAATTTCACGGAGATTAATTTTTTAGTCAGTGCGCTCCCCTAGGTTTAAATTAAACTCATTCAAACTCCCTTTGGCTATGATGAGGGGTTTCTGCAGTAGTAAACAAAATATTAAAAAACCATCAATTAGTCCTACAGTAGAGTAGGTCGGTCTGGATGGCTGTTGTCCAGGTTTATAGTTTTCAGCACTTCTAAATGTAGTAATACAAAGTATTTTTGATGTATTGGTGTTTTAAAAAATAAAAATGTACTTGATTATTTATTTTAAAAATAACACAAATTGTATTTCTCACTAAATTTTGACAGCGTTTACAAAAGGCTTTAAAACAGAGAGAATATGAATCTCAAGATGGTCCTCATTTAGTTTACGCTAGATACGTTTCATGAAATGGCTGCTTTTTTATGCTTCTCAGTCAAGAACAGCAGGGCTGCTACTGAGCATGCCCAGTGCCATGTCAGAAGGTTCTGCAGAGGGCCTGGTCATGTGACCTTAGTTGGGACTGTGCCTGTGTGCAATCTAGATGGAAGCTAGTTTGGAGTCCCTACTTCCTTGTCCTACCTAATCCATAGAAAGCCACTAAACCTAGGTTTTACCATGTTGATGGAGAGGGAAACCCTTTTAAAATGTTTTTGTTCAGTTGGTGGTGGTGGAGATTTTAAAGTTGGTGTACTAATTTAAAATATTTTTCAATCTTTTTGTGTTTTAGTTCGATCTGATGTATGGATAAAATGATGATTGGAAATCATATGATTGTTTGTCATTATTTCAAAAGGGGTAGACAGAAAGGTGTTGAAGTTCCATCTTTACTGATCTGATCACGTCCTGGAATGGCCACATTTTCTTGTCTTGCCTGTTTATCTGCATTGGGTAAAGCAGACCTTTTAGTGACGCCTTTGGAGACGTGAACATTCATTTAAAGCAGGATTACTTTCTCACACCATTCTCATTTGCTATGATATCTCATAAGTTATGTATTGTTTTAAAAGCTTTGCTGTATATCTAGTATCTCAGGATATGCATTTTTCATGGTATGATAAGCATAGTATCATGACGTGATATAATCGGAAAAATAGCTTAAACTGTACTTAGTTTTGTGTTAGTTTTTTTTACCAATAGAGAAACGCAAAGGGTGCTAATTGTTTTCTGTACTTCTGCACACTCGGATAAAACCATGCAGTGTGTTTATTTTTCGTAAAATTAATTTTTCCATCCCTCATTGGAGGTTGTGCGCCATGATTGGGTGTAAATAGGCTGTAGTAATTCCAGGCCTGAGACAGGAAAGTTTAAAGAGAAATTGAGTGGGGTTGGACTATACATGTAATTGTTCCCCATGGTAATCCTTTGAGGGATTTTAATAATGGGGAGATGTCAATTATACTTTTGCCACTCCGTTCCCTATATGGTTCAGGTCAGGGAGCAAAAATCCAAATCTTGTCTTTGTCCGTGTGCATCATCATATACTGACGACTATATCCAGCCTTTTGTTTGGCTGCCTGATCTGTGCGTCACACATACATCTTTCATGCTCACAGTTTATAAAAACCTGTAACTATAAAATACAGCTGTGTGATTTTGTAGGGTTGTCCTTAGAATTTTCAAAAGGTTTGTCAGAGTGCAGCAGATTACTGGATCTGACTTCAGAGCTTATGAAATGACTGTTGGGGAGTTTGAGATCTGAAATTAATGTGTATTTGTTTCCATATTGGTTTTACTTCCTCAAAGCAGAGACCCAATGTTGGGCTGTAGTAGTGGAGGAGGCACTGGATGGTTTAGCTTGCCTTGTGATCAGAGTCAGTGTGGGCAACCTAACCGTAGCTGCCTGCTTTTGCTTGATGCTTGTGAGCAGCATGGACATTTTGGCATGGGGCCCTCTGACTGATGTGTCCTCCCACAAAAGGCTTGCTTTGAATGACTCTTCTGCCTTATGAGGCTGTGAATTAGAAAACTCCAGTGTATGATTTATTTGTGTGTATATGTATGGCCAGGCCGGTCATTGTCATCCTGCTATGGTGTAGACTTGATCCACAAAACTTTGCCAGGGTGTTGAACTTCAATAAGTTCTGAGCTATGGCAGGAATTTATAATCCATAAAGTTTTTCTCTCCTTGGATGACTCTGCAAAGAAAGGCCCTCTGCGACAAGAAACAGTTTGTTAGGGAGGGTGGAAGTCAGCGGTCAAGATGTCTTTGTCTAACCATGGAAGATGCCATTCTGAACCTGATCGACCCAGCTCAAGCATAGTCCAAAGTTAACATGTACTTCATCTCCTGCTTTCAGGCATCCGGTTGAACTACCCCCTGGTTGAACGGCTTTCCTTTAAGTGCTGCGGTGATGTTGATGTTATCACAGACTCTGTTCTGTCTGCATTGTTATATGATCCTCAGAAGCTTCCTGCAACATAATTTTGTGGCCTCACCATGGCAACTGCTGTTCTATGTATAGTGGAAGGTATAGAGTAGCTTTCGCTAGACCTGGTGGGGTTGTTTAATGATTTTCTACTGACCTGTCTATTTGAACTTTTAAAAATAACTTACGAAATATGGTTATGAAAGTGCATTTATTTGGAAGAGGATAAGCTTCTGGGAAATATTGAGATTTGAACTGACTTTATAGGGAAGGCTTTCAAAATTTTTAGTAATTGCTGTAGTGACTCGAAGGTGATTCTTTAATCTGTTGCATAGAGCATCTTGTGATGAAAATGACATTAAGACCCTACTTCTACCTTACTGGGTAAAGTATCTTTATTCTGGGACAATATCAATAAAATATATCCCACACTTGTGGTGTCAATTTCTGACACATTTATGTAATGCCAGTTTTTCAACAACTGAAGAGTAATACTATTAATATCCCTCTGATGTTTTAAATAAAATCCACCTCAGGATAATGTACTGGATAAATGATTGTCTCTGGTAAACTGATGAGTACTTGAGACCAAGTTCTGCCCTGGCAAGTCTCCAGGCATTGTGTATGGTGGTCTGGGCTGGAACGCAGAAGTGATTGAAATGGTGCTCATTGAGCAAAGCTGATTAATGAGGCTGGAGAGAGGGTAATGAAGCTTGACCATGCTGAAATCAGTTTCTCCCGCCGAAGATGTTAAGCTGATGTGTTGGAACGTCTATGAAATGGGTATTTTCTCTGTGGTAGAGAAAAGTGTATGTGTGTAGCTTCAGTATGGCTGAAAATGTAATACCCGTACATATTATTGTTCCCAGAATTGAAATGTAGCGGGTGGCCATATCTGTGTATTTTCCTAGTTTCCATATACTCGCATACATACTCTTGGAAAAGGTCAGAAACGCTCCCTTGTGACTCTTGGGTAATAAATGTTCCCTGAGGACAGCAGTGCTGGGATTGAAAGATTGCTCAGCTCAGTGTAACAACACTGAAGCCCTCTCCACCTCAATCTGTCAATCTAGCAGTAGTATTGTGACAAAGAACTTAGCAGAATACATTTTGAATTTTACACAAAAATAAAACAAGGGGGGGGAATCCCTGTCCCCGTCCCCGTCCCCAGAAAAGGTTGTTGAAAAAAATGCTAGGAAACAGCAGAACAGAAAGTCTGTCGGGTATCTCATGGGAATGTAGTAGCAGATCCAAACTCTTCTGCAGGCAATAGGGAATCTGAAAGGACAAAGCATTTTCTCCTTGGTGTGCTGCACACAGGGCTCCTGGTTGCAATGGGCCAGGCCCAGGAGTATTGTAGCCCAATTGCCCCCTCATACCTTTGTCATTATTGAAATGGCTGCACAACATTCACCGGCACACTGGGCCTACTGAGCATGCTCCGTTCTAGCTATGCAAATAAACCAACAGAGGGAACAGCTGGGTCACATGACCGGAGCTGAATGCATGCGGGGTGGGGAAGGAAAGAAGAACGCTGCGCTTGAGCCCTTGTCTCTCCTCTCTTTTCACTCGCTCTTCCCTCTAATGGAAGCCATCAAGAGAAAGAAGGTACGACTGAACCGATCAGGGGGCAATGCCTGATCTCTAAAAAAAAATTATTCCCCCCCCAATGCTGTGTCATTTTCTGTTGTCTTTTGAAGCATGTTGACTTTTGTTCATAGATTTCCTGAACAAAAAAAAAAGGATCTTTTTTTTTTTTTTCAGTTTAAAGGGACCCCGTTTGTCTTTTTTTGTGATTAATATCTGACTGGGCTTCAAATTCAGTGACTCTAAGCCGGTACAAAGTATACCTAGCTTTAAAATTCACGGAATCTCAACCCAGAGGATTGAACTCCTGGTGGGGGAAACCTTTACTGCTCTATGTAGTATAGTTGCCATTGAAGATGGTGAGAATTTAAAGTTGTTAAGGCTTTGTGGGAAATTTTTGTGTGCATGAGCCTGTGATCTTAAATGGTGATACTCTGATTTCGTGCTGGAGTGGAAACCAGGCTTCAATGCTCACCTCTTTGCTCACCAGAGCTTTAGTCAGGCCTCGGAGGTTACCTCATGACAAGAAGGAATGAGACATTGGTTGTGAAAATGGACGAAGCTAAAGAATCCATTGTTGATGATTCTGAGTGTGGACTAGTGCATCAAGATGAGATTGGAAAAACCCAAAATTCTTAACCATTAACAAAACTCAACAGAGATTTGGACTATAGGGAAGAGTAGACCCAGTTTTAGCTGAGAGACAACTAAGAAGGACTTGCTTCTGTTTAAGGTGTTGAAAGTTTAAATTGGTTTGTATTTTGTTATTAACCAGGACACTTTAATGGATGGCTGTTGTACACCCATACTGTGAAGAACAAGGTATACTTTTTGGCCAATTTATGCATGACTACACATTTAGCTGTATGCATTTAGAACGTTTAGATTCAGGATACATTTAGGTTGGATCAACTGGAGATTTTTTGATCATAGTGGCACCTTGTACAGAAGCCTATTAAAGGGTATGTCAGTAGCATTCAAAACACCTGTAGTATCACAAAAAATCAGATACTATTGTATTCAGCTGTAAGAGTTGCAAGCATTCTTTGTGGTTGTATGGTAGGAGATTCGTTGGAATGGGCAACTGGAAGCTTGCAGAGTATGTAAAAGTATTAAAGTATGTAAAAGGATTAGACTGGTGTAGAAGCGTTGTCACATTCTGGGATAGTACTTGTATTCTAATAGAATTCTTTTTTTTTTTGCACCCCCTCACCCACTAATGGAGGATTCCGTATGAGGTCTGGTTGTGAAATGGTTTGGATCTGCAAGAAACCCAGCTTTCACAACTGAGCATGCTCCTCACTCAGTCTGTAAGGGGGAGGGTTAGATTAGCTTTAGCTTCACCATTATCAACGCTAGAGGAGCCTCTGTATTTTAGCTTGACACACTGAATACTTTCTGGAATCCATAGACTTCCTGCTGCTCACTAAACCTCCGCGTTCCATACTGGACCTGGTGAACATTTCAGTGTTAGTTTATTTAGAAAGCTTTATGCCCGTTTCACTGACCCTCTCCCTCTTCTTTTTGTGATTACAAGCCAGACTTCATTCATGTTGAATCAAAACATTAACGTCTGTACTGAAGGGAGGGTCATGCTGAAAAATTAATTGCATGTGATATCTAAAACCTATGGATTAATTGATTGTGGAGAAAGTGTCTTGCCTAGTGTCCCATGTTTTCTTTCCTATGAGTTCAGCTTTCTTGCATTGTAGCAATGATAACGTTTTTGAGCAGCTGTTAAGCTAGTAAAGTTCAACATGGAAGTGCTGCCACATAGTGGAAAGCTGTGACGTAGATGTTGTTGTAAAGTCGGGAGATTCTCTTGATAAAAATTGTCGGAATTAATTTCTCAAATTGCAGCTGTATGAGAGGAATCTTAGAAGTGTATATTTGGTATAGAAATTTGGTGAACAAGATGAATGCAGATGGGCATCCGATGCTGGCAGGGACTATTCTGTCATATGTTTTTAGGATCAGAAGAGGAGAAACCTGACATTTTTCACCAAAGACTGCTCTTGTGATTCACTTTTTAGCTAGTGAAAGAAAGAAAAAGGCCAGGGTACTGCAATAGATCAGTGGCATCTAAAGATTCCAAGGTGCAATGGACAGCAAATGGAAGAAGTCTGAATTGTAATGAAAGGACTGCACTAGTGGATAAGTTCAGCTAGCAGAGTTTGCTTTGTTGGCATTCTCATGTGACCAATGAGAAGAGGGGGACATTTGTTGTGGCCGGTATGCTTAGGGTGTTGTCGCTGAGCAGATGTTTTTTGAAGAGGGTGTAAGATTGTTATCTTAGGGTTCCCAGTTCTATTTTAGTTGCTTCCTGCTAAACATTACATTGTTAGAGGTATAGATTTGAATCAATTGGCAGCTGTAAGAGTGAGTGTGTGTGTGTGTGTGTGTGTGCGTGTGCGTGCACCTGCATGCATGGATGCATGAATGCTTGAGCATAAAGACATCTGCAGTCTTTATATTTTCATGTATAATATTTGTTTTTAAGTTGATTGATTTATATTATGGAATAATTCAGAAGCTGCTTGTTTTGCTTGGTGTGTACATTAGATTCTTAAATTGTCATTAGTGTATCCCTTGTTGGTGAATTAAGTGTAACGTATCTGAGAAGCATAAACTATATGGACAAAAGTATTGGGGCTCCTACACATTACACCTACAGAAGCTTTTATGATATCCCATTCTAAATCCATAGGCATTAATATCGAGTTGGTCTCCCCCTTTGCAGCTTCCACTCTTCTGGGAAGGCTTTCTACAAGATTTTGGAGTGTGTCTGTTGGAATTTTTGCCCATTCTTCCAGATGAACATTTGTGAGGTCAGACACTGATGTTAGACGAGAGGGCCTGGCTTGCAATCTCTGTTCTAGTTCATCCCAAAGGGGTTTGGTAGGGTTGAGGTCAGGGCTTTGTGCGGGCCAGTCAAGTTCTTCCACACCAAACTCATCCAACCATGCCTTTGGACCTTGCTTTGTGCACTGGGGCACAGTCATGCTGGAACAGAAAAGGGGCTTCCCCAAACTTTCCACAAAGTTGGAAGCATAGATTTTCCCATAATGTCTTGGTAAGCTGAGGCATTAACATTTCCCTTCAGTGGGACTAAGGGGCCTAGGCCAACCCCAGAAAAACAACCCCATAGCATTATCCCTCCTCCACCAAACTACAGTTGGCACAATGCAGTCAAGCAGGAAACGTAGTCCTGGAATTCGCCAAACTCGGACTGGCAGATAGAGAAGCGTGATTTGTCATTCCACAGAACACGTTTCCACTGCTCCAGAGTCCAGTGGCGGCTTGCTTTACACCACGCCATCTGACGCTTGCCATTGTGCTTGGTGATGTAAGGCTTGCATACAGCTGCTCGACCATGAAGCTCCCGACGCAGTTTTTGTGCTGATATTAATGCCAGAGGAGGTTTGGAACTCTGCAGTTATTGAGTCAGCAGAGCGTTGGCGACTTTTACGCACTATGCGCCTCGGCACTCGGCGACCCCGCTCTGTAACTTTACGTGGTCTGCCACTTCGTGGCCGAGTTGCTGTGGTTCCTAAACGTTTCCACTTTGCAATAATACCACTTGCAGTTGATCGTGGAATATCTTGGAGGGAAGAAATTTCACGAACTGACTTGTTGCAACGGTGGCATCCTATTACAGTACTCGAATTCGAGGAGCTCTTTAGAACGTCCCATTCTTTCACAAATGTTTGTAAAGGCAGACTGCATGGCTAGGTGCTTGATTTTTATACACCTGTGGGAATGGGACTGAATGAAACACCTGAATGCAATGATTAAGGTGTGTGGCCCAATACTTTTGTCCAAATAGTGTGTATCCACTAAATCACGTAGAGGATTTTGGTTGAGCTTCCTTTGAAGTACGAAATATGAACCATCACTAATGTATTATTTCCTGGTTAGCTTTCTGTCAGGCTTTGAACCTACCTGTCGGCATGGGAGTCCTATCAAAGGAACCAGGCTGCCCTAACAGTAATATTCCACGATCAACTGCAAGTGGTATTGCAAAGTGGAAAAAAAGGTCCTGTTCAGCAGGTGCCCTAGTTGTCAGGCTTGGGAGCTGTTACACCATTCTAGCAGCTTATCCAACTTGACCTTTGGCCTCAGCTGCAGGCAGCATAGGGCCTGACTAGATGGAGGAGCTCTTTCAGGAGATCGGAAGCTGAGCCACCGGTAGAAACTTGGCGACCCTGCTGAGGCCAGGCATCCGCCACACTTTCGGTTGAGCCTATTATGCTGGACCTTTGTCTAGTTGTGGAGACCCTATTAAAGCGGTCTAAGGAGGCAAAGTAGGCCACAAAGGCATTCACAGACCTGGTCCGCAAGCAGTGGGCTAGTCAGCCGCCAAACGGGCCTCAATGAAGACTGCAGAGCCAGCCTAAATCCCAACTCCAGTCCTCTGGTTTCCCCAGCGGAGGGGCAGGGATTTTTACCCCCCCGAGGCTCCTGGGCATCAGGATCCTGAATTA
>JAOVYW010003554.1:0-13935 GCA_025775045.1 Hiodon tergisus | reverse complement strand
GTAAAGCGTCTTTGTGACATGGCAACATGTGAAAAGCGCTGTATAAAAATAAAATTGATTGATTGATTGATTGATATATTACCCATATCATGTGGGTAAAAATGTATATGCAAACATATATTACCCATATCATGTGGGTAAAAATGTATATGCAGAGATATATTACCCATATCATGTGGGTGAAAACGTTCATAATAGACTACCCAAAATAAGCAGTGTTGCAGAACTATTTATAGTAAGATTTGGTATGCTACTACATAAGCTGACCTGAATACTTTTACTGTTGGTGTTGTACTGTTCGTTGGCCACCCAGAAATTTCAATTACGGCTACCTACACAAACCCCAGATCCACAGGAAAATGAGAAAGCCCATGACAGTCTTATTTCTGAGAGAGTTCAGCCAGGAGTCCCTAGATGGCCTCATGCAATCAATGAGAGCGGTCCGTACCAGCCTGCCCTAATTAACAATACATCATTTAAAACAATTTCAGGAAATAGTCTTTTTACTTCATTTAGAGTCTTCCTTTCGTAGACATTACTGTTAGAGAATATTTTGCAATGCATTTAACGAGGGAAAATGTGACCATGGAGAAAAAATGAGGAAAAGCTAAATCATCAAAGAGTAACAGTGGGCGAAACGTAATGCTCTAAAACAATGAAGGGAAGACCAACCACAAACTGTGTACAGAGATTTGTTCCTCCGTCATTGGAAATGGTCAGAAGGAAGCTTCACAGGACAGGATACAATTCCTGGGTTACTGTGCACAAATCACTCATAACGCCTGCTTGTCTGTCCAGTTGTGTGTGGACAATAGACAATCTCTTCTTGACGGGTGGAGGAATGTGATGTGTGATTTTTGATTAGAATGTGATGTGGTCTGAGTAGTCAATCATTTTTTCACTCAACCTTTTGCTCAACTTTTGCTCATTACACCTCAAGTGCCTGGTCACTGACGCAGTGTTATTACTGTGGTGCATTTTATGTGGGTTATTGCTTCTTCAAAATTTGTTCCTGACTGATTCGGGTGATTCTGTCTATCCTGTGAAGCAGCATTACTTCTCTGTTGTGGCAGAGCTCTGCCCCCTTACAGGAAGTACCCAATCATAATGTTGAAACTGTCGCTAACCACCTTAAATTACGATGCAGCTCAGACAGAAAAATCATTAGCATAGATCTGAAATTGTATTATGTTAGTCAGCAAGCTCTCAGGGATGATGCTAAAAAGGGCAGCTTGCAGGGTAAAAGCTATTTGTTTTTATTTACTTTCCAAAAATGTCTGTGTGCTATGGATTAAAATACTGTAGGTCAAAATAAAAGACCATAATTGCAGTTTCAAAAACAACGATGGATAACTCTACTCCAAGTTATTCTAGCTGGGCAATTTTTATAACTTAAATTAACTTGTAGGATTCTGTTGGGTCAAACCTTCGGTAAACGAGAAGTTCTGACTATGGAATTTCATGGCTAATGAGCATTTTGGAATGCCGAAATTTTAATGCTGAAACCTAATTTATTTTCCTGAGGTGTGACATTTTATAATAGATGTAAACGACACCATTGTTCACTGTGTCCATTTCGTTTTTCTGTATGGTTGTGTTAAATGAGGGGTGGCACCGGTTCAGTCAGTCTGGATCCTTTCTAGGCGTGTAAATAGCAATGCAGTTTTATATTTAGTGATGCATTTCCTTTAATACCTGAGTCGCTGGATATTTGACGTGATTCCTGAGAGTCTGTAAATTCCATCCACGACACCATGTTTCTCAATAAACTCGGCACAGGTCTTTAGAACTTGAGGAACTAAAGAAAAAAGAATGGAAACAAATGAATTAATGAATACCCACATTTTAGAAAATGAAACCATTTTATTGTACAGAACATTTAGATTAAGAAGTAGTAAGGATTATATTTTTTAAGGCAAAAAAATATATATATATTCTTGAATGCTTTCTTTTGAAATGTGCAATGCCACAATATGAGTTAATGGTTTACACATTTTTGGGAACGTGGATACTGTGCTACATTTTTTTGCAGTGACAAAATTCTAGTCATTAGAATGCTGAAAACGAGGTAAACTTTTTGATGGGAACTGTGCTTCTGAATGGTGACAATACTCAAAAATAAATTCAATTTTAACGATGCTGAAGCTCAAAACTTAAAATCAAAACGAATCATGCTTTGCATAAGTGAATCTAATAGTGTTTTCTATTTGTGAGTAAATTAAATAAGATACTAAAAACAAAAAATAAAATGCCATTGAGTACAATTTTACTCAATGTGATCAGCGGGTTGCCAAAGTTTTAAATTGGTCCCAGCCTAGGTTGTAAATCAGAGGAAATTAGTTGGGGAGTCAATGGTTTGTGGTTGTATTTCAGTCTTTTTGTGAGGAGAGGCAGTAATGTGATATAGCTTATAGACAAAAAGTTGAAAGCTGTAAGTTGAGCTGCTGGTACACAATAACTGTCAGCATGTGTTAACCGTCAACAACATATCTAATCTAAACAAATGTGTTTAATACAGTTGAAATTGTCAGAACTGACTTCAACATTTAAATATGATTCAAGATTATACTTAAGATATTTAATCAGTTATAATGAATACAAGGGTCATCCATTCTTTCTTGTTCATACAATCAAAATATGAAAATCTTATCAGGTTCAAGGCTTGTTCAAGGGTGGGGTCCACACCCAAAAAACTACGTAGACAAAAGACAAAATTAAGGCTCAAACACTATGTTTTTATTATCACAGCTAAAAACAAAACGGCTCTGTTATTCCACGGACCATTTATATACATTTACTGAAAACGACAGAAAAACCGAACAAAACATAACGACAGACAAACCAAACAACACAAACACCCTCTGAGCTGCAGTGCCTCATTGGGGATACTTCCTACTTCCTGTCTCTCCCCTGGAAGTCCTGTGCTTCCTGTTTTTATTCGGTCACCCGACAAGTTAGTCTGTTATGCTCTTGTGGGAATAGAAGCACTGGAACTCCCCTCCCTTGGATGCACAATATTTAATATTCTAGTTAATAGAAGTAATTTAGCTTCAATCACAAAATGCTTCTGACCTTAAAATAACACTTATAAATAATAAATAAAAATAATAATTAATAAATATTATAATAAAATAATAAATAAAAAATTGTTATGTGGTTTGACAACTGCAAAATTGTTCCTGTGTGTGAATCGGTCTCCTGTTTGTGATGGACTGATTTCCCGAACAAAAGGCGATCGCGATGAAATATTGAGTAATATTTTGATTCCTGCACCAAATTTGCTTATTTCTATTCCATTTTTGTAAATGGAAGAATACTTACTGGAGCAATACCATGAAATAAAAAAATTTTGGGCAAAGACCCTAGCAGCCTCATTTTGAATAAGCTAAAGGGACTTTAGAGTGACATTTGGATTGATTGATAACGAGACATTGCAAATTTATAATTTAGATAAAATATACACATGGATATGTTTTTCTGCATCATATCCATATATGTAAAGCTGACGCTTGGTTAGGTTTCTTCCACCCTGGAGGAGTTTTTTGGGCTTAAAATAAAGTCAATGATAATACTAAGACTCTTGATTGTGGCTTTGGATATTAGAATATCCATCTATATTACAAAAAACTGATAACTTATACATTTCATAAAAGGACCAAGAAATATGCTCATTCAGCTTTTTTAACCTCTGAGTAAAGGCTTGAGTTAGGACTGTCGCAACCTGATGTCATACCTATACATAAGAGGGTTCCAATTGTTCATGCATCAGGACACGACCCATGTTTACATATGCGTGACCAGTGCCACCATCGCGTGGAACGGCTGTTGCACGAGGAGGACATGCATTGGTAATAAGAAGAAGTTTACGGTTTAGGATTTGGGGAGGATAAATGGATCCTATGAATGTGCATAGGAGAAAATTCACTCCAATTGTGTCAACAGTTTCACTCTGTGCTGATTGGGGCACTGTTTAAGCATAAATAAACATTGGTCATATTCTGCACAATCAAAACATTCTTAAGTGCGTTATAAGACCAGGCTAGACTGTCGATATTCCTTATGACTTCAGGACACATGCAGCTGTGTATGTTCAGTATAACAATATTTTTTTGTAAGACAATCTAGATATTTGTTATATTGCTAATACATTGCAGTAAATGTATAATACAGATAAAGAAACAAAGCTGGCGAAAAATTAGTTACACAGCATCACAGATGCCTCCCATAACTCCCACTTGTTTTCTTCTATAGACACACCCCTCTCAAATTGGGAGCTCAACCAAGCTACCAGGAACGATGTAAGAGTACTATGATTAGATATGGTTAAAGAAACACAAAGATGTGATTGGATAGAGCTGGGATAGTTAACCTCTGCACGATTTTCTTTCTTCTAAATTAAAAATACTGTACTTGAAAACCAAAACTTCATTAGCTATCTTATCATTGTTATCTAGTTTCAGGCTAACATCACGAAATTTGATTGTTCTCTAAAGGGTATGATAACAGCGTATACTTTAAACAACTGAACAATTGCAAAATTCAAAATTCAAAATTCAAATGCACTATTATCACCTAATTTTACCATGCACAACTAATGCATGAATTACACATTAACGTGACGATTCCAGATGAACACAACAAAAATGAAAAAAAAGTAAAATAAGTTGCTGCTGATAGGCCCTAATTTGTCCAATAGCCATCCCAATTTAAAAGTCATGCCAAAAACTGCATGCAACTTTAATTAAATAATGTGGTACTTCCTGCCCTTCCCCATACAATAAACTAAGTCTCTTCTGGGAATTAATTGTATCACACAGTTGTCGCCCTATTTTATTTTAGCTGGCTTTGTCATCTGGTGATTTGGACACATCATGTGACTTCACAGCGTAGTTTACGATGATTATGATGTCCAACACAGAAATACTGCTTAGGCACCAATTCTCCAACTACACAGTAGTCTGGAATTTGATACCTGCTGAAATTTCATATCAATAACAATTGCTTTAAAAAAATATTTTTTATACTGATCATGTTAGGAAACATGCATATAGGCTGAAATATAGACTTTAAATGCAAGAAAACAATAAATGTTGTTAGGATTTTTTTGTCACCTCAACACCAAATCAGCAGGAATATATTACAAATCCACCAGGAAAGGAAATTTCCTGACTCAAGTAGAAGTATAATTGCATGTTACATTATTGAGCATATACAGTTACATATGACTGTAATAGTTATTGTGCGAATACAAACCAAAGATTGCTTGTCTTCTAAATACTTAAGTGACATTTAGTGTGCTTTTTTAATACTCAGATGAGCCTAGTAATCCATAGCTGATGTATATCTTTGAATATGGCATCCTGTGCAATTAAAATGGTGTCTGGCTCAGTGCTGCTTTATCTGTCAGAGATTGGCCTTGTCCAGAAACTTGCTTAACTTTCAATTTTAAATTCTTAAATTGTATTTAATGCTTAGTGAATTAGACAGCCAGATTTATTTTAATCCAAACAATGCAATAGAAGAAGGGGTGTGTCAATTTAACAGCATCAAGTGACTAATGGCTAATGGTTTCTTCTACTTCCTTTTTCCTTAAACAGGGCTGTGGTGTTGCATGTACGAGGGGCGAGCCAATAACTAGACTGGATTAAAAATCTTCACAGCCATATTTGTCCTTCCCTTTTTTTCCAAAATGTTTAGATATTTTATAGGATTAAGTGAGACAGGATTACACTGGAAAGTGTCAATGTTTGTTTTGTTTTTTTGGATAGTGCTATTTCAATTACATTTTACTTTTTTTTACTCTGCCTTGTATAAGAAATTACATAATGTTCTCAATTATTTAATATAATGGCTATAGAATGTAACATAAGTGCTATAGCAATGTATTCTTGGTTAGGACACTAAACCGAAATACATACATTGAAGTGACTTCAAATAAACCTAGATATAAATCATGAAAAGGAAGAAATTCTCTGATGAATGTATAAGTTACACATTTGCTGTCTTCGTCACATTCAATAAAAAAAATTTAGATTATGGATTCTTGTTGTTGTAAGCTATTTATATCAAATTTTACACAGCCACAATATTTTAAATTACTCTCTTGAATTTTAAATACAAAAGTCAATATTAAATGCATTAAATGCAAAATAATGTAACTGCTTTTCTGAAATTTCTGTACAAGTAATATTTTTCAAATGTAGCATTATAATAAGACTATATATATATATATATATTCCTGTATAATAATGCAATACTAGGCATAACACAAATATCTCCAATGTTATCCAAATGTTATTTAAAACCAAATATTGTAATCAAAATGGAAACTAGGTTAAAGAACCGTCTAAGCCTGAGGTAAGCTAATATCAGAAAATATTTTACCATCTTGTCCTGAGCTTTTAAGATGTTCTGTCAAGTCGCACCCGAAAGCACTCATGCTTCCTTTCATCTTGGATTTCTGTTTTGAAGCCTTGTTCTTCATCAGGATTCCCTGAATTTTCCAGATGTTCAGAAAAAAGTGAAACTAACATCCACAACCATTACTTCCAGAGTCTCTAAGAAAAGGCAAAAAAGGCCATTCAATTTAAACAGAAATCAAAAGCTCCATCTCCAACAAAGGATCCAGTTGTTCACATCCTGACAGAAATGCAAGTAGTGGGAGAGTGAAATAATTCTTGAGCAAAATATCCCAACATTAGTGTCGACACCTCCCTGTTTGTTCTAAGTATTCCCAATAGAAATAATAAGTTAAACTCTGCTTGATTCCTCAAACATGAGAAGACCACAGAGAATGACTCCAGTCCCACAAAAAGATTTACATTGGTAGCATTAGCCTAATCGGCAGTAGAATGAGTTAGTTTCCTGTTTTTTTTTCTGTCTGCCTAGGCTTTTTTTCCCCCTCTTCCTGTCTTTCTCTTCTCTTCACCATCACCCTGCTCTGTGGAGTTGTGTAGGAAACGTAGGAAGTGAGGCAAAGGAACTTTATTTATTTATTTATTTCAGGCTGGTAGGTTTTCCCCCCTTACTTCTGTTGCTTTCAGATTTGAGGTCTGGAAGGCACTGGTTATGGTGGAACTGCAGTGGGCTAGCTAATTTTAAGGTCTGAAACGTCAGATGTTGAGAGGAGGGAAGTAAAAATGAGCAAGGAGGGTGGCTGACTGCAATTATGCCTCTGGTTAACGGACCCCTTTTTCTTGTCTTTTAAATTTTTTTTACTAATGGTTATAACAGGAAATCTGCCCTCAGCCTACCTCAATGCTCCCAAATTACACGATTTCCTGTAGAAAGAGCCTGAAAAAAAGCCTGTTGGAGAAAAGTGGGGAGGAGACAAAAAGGGGGGTTGAAGGGAAAAAATGGGAATGGCAAAAAGGAACATATGGTTCATGTTAACTGAATGTTTTTATATATAACCTTTTAAACCTAACTATCAATAGGTTTAATGGTCACATTTTCTTGAAATTTCTTCCTCCCTAAATAGTCAAATTTGAAAAACAAAAAAGGACATGCTATGTGCATGTAATTTCAGTCTGAAATCATTTACTTGTGAATTCACGACATCAAGGTATACAAACAAAATCAGATATGCAAATCTCAATACGCAACACACAATTTTCAATACAAAATATCTGGGCACATGGTAGAACAAAAAAATGCTCTTGTAAATATATATTAAACCAGCCACTTTATTACTTTATTAGGTACACCTTGGTGGTACCGGTTTGTACCCCCTTTTGCCTTCAGAACTGCCTTAATTCTTTGGGGCAAAGATTCAACAACGTGCTGGAAACATTCCTCAGAGATTTTGATCCATATTGATATGACAGCATCACACTGTTGCTACAGATTTGTCAGCTGCAAATCCATGATGCGAATATCCTGTTCCACCACATCCCAAAGGTGCTCTATTGAATTGAAATGTGGTGAATGTGGAGGCCATTTGAGTATAGTGAACTCATTTTCATGTTCAAGAAACCAGTTTGAGAAGATGTGAGCTTTCTGACATGGTGCTTTATCCTGGAGGAAGTAGCCACTAGAAGATGGGTAGACTGTGGTCAAAAAGAGATAGACATGGCCAGTAACAACAGGTCGGTTGTGGCATTAAAACGATGCTCAGTTGGTACTAAGGGACCCAAAGTGTGCCAAGAAAATATCCCCCACACCATTACACCACCACCACCAGCCTGAACTGTTGATTCAAGGCAGGATGGATCTAAGCTTTCATGTTGTTTTTGTCTAATTCTGACCGTACCATCTGAATGTCGCAGCAGAAATCGAGAATCATCAGACCAGGCACATTTTCCCAATCTTCTATTGTCCAATATTGGTCAGCCCGAGCAAATTGTAGCCTCAGTTTCCTGTTCTTAGCTGACAGGAGTGGCACATGGTGTGGTCTTCTGCTGCTGTAACCCATCTGCTTCAAGGTTTGGCATGTTGTGTGTTCAGAGATGCTCTTCTGTATACCTCAGTTGTAATGAGTGGTTATTTGAGTTACTGTTGCCTTTCGATCAGCTCGAAACAGTCTGGCCATTCTCTTCTGACCTCTGCCATCAACAAGGCATTTTCGCCCAGAGAACTGCCGCTCACTGGATATTTTCTCTTTTTCGGACCATTCTCTGTAAACCCTTGAGAGCGTGAAAATCCCAGTGGATCAGCAGTTTCTGAAATACTCAAACCTCATCAACTACCATGCCACGTTCAAAGTTACTTAAATCACCTTTCTTCCCCATTCTGATGGAGAAACTTCTGATGCTTGGTTTGAACTTCAGCAGATTGTCTTGACCATGTCTACATGCCTAAATGCATTGAGTTGCTGCCATGAGATTGGCTAATTAGATATTTGCGTTAACAAACAGTTGAAGAGGTATACCTAATAATGTGCCCGGTGAGTGTGTATATATACTGGCCTCAGTGTAATAATTAGTTCACCCTGTTTTTTAGCTATGTCCATCACTCGGGTAGTGAAATTTCTCTGTGAAAAGAAAAAAGTTCTATGTGAATATTCAACCATACAATTTAAAGGCTATGGCAAAAATAGATTTTATGGTAAGACAATATAAACAAAAAAAAGTAAAAACTTTTTAGTCTAAATGCAGCAAATCCAGAACAGCACACCACCTTATAATATATACACTATCCCACTATCAAGCATGGTGCATTCTGTTATGGGAAAGCTCCACAGCAGGGACTGGGAAACAAAATAGTGAGGAAATGGATGGAGTAAAGTCTGTGCAAATCCTAGAGGAAAACAGTGGTTTTAGTCTGCTAAAAAACCAAACACAGTGACGAAAGAATTAGCTTTTTTTTCAGGAGAGTGACCCAAAGCACAAGATCAAAGTTGGGAATGTCACAAGATGGGAGTTTTTTAATTTGACAGGTTTTAGTTTCAGGGGGGATGTTAATAGTGCTTCTGGTTCCCACTGTGTGGAGAGGTAACAGTATAAAAGGCAGGAAGTAGCCAGCAGAAATTAGGTTTTGATAGGGAAAGGTTAGTAGCTGGTTAATGTGTTCCTCAACCTTCTCTCTTCTAGTTTTCTTTTTTTCCATTTAGTTACTTTAGGTTAATCCCAGGGAGATTATGTTCGGGTTTTTTTGTGCCATAACAAGGGGGAAGCAAAGTGCAATTCTTCTTTAGGTTTTTGGAGTTTTAGGCAGCTGTGTTTGTGTGTTTGTTGGAACTGGAAAGGATGACCCTATGAAAACTGCTGCCGCCTAGTTCATGGTTTGTTCATGTTTGGGGACGTTAGTAGTAGGAGCAGGGTTTGCATGAGGAATAGCGAGTCGTTGATGGCAGCTGGTTGGAGGGCTTTAGCCACTATGCTGCTAGAAGAACTACAGGCCCTTTTAGACACATAAATACCATTACTAGCGGCAAGGGGCAAGTTTTTCCAATGTCAGCAAGAGGAAACAGAGAAAAAAAAATCAACTTTGGTTCCGAGAACGGTGTACTCAGTGGGAGGAGAAGAAACCCGTGAATAGCATGCCAGAAGTTAGCTTTCAGCAGGTGAGCATGGAAGTAAGTGATTTGGACTACGAAGTGTGGGGAGGGGAAAGAGTTGCTAACCATGTGTCTGTGCCTGTTCATACAGAGCCACCTCATGGAGGAGAGGACAATGGCGAACTACTCCACATGAGGAATTAAAGGAGGACTTAAGACAGGAAATTATGATTCTGATCAAGCCGCTAAGGAGAAAACGCATTGCTCTGTTCAAGTGGGACCTGCAGCAGGCAATGTGGGCAGGTCGGACATGTACAGAGGAGCTAATTAAATTATACCACAAAATGCCTACCACATCTGATGGTTGTCCGTGGGCCAGAGTGGAAGGAGTTGGCGAGACTGAGGACACAACCCTACCATAAGTGCGGCATAATATTGCATACTTCTGCCAGAGCCTCATACAATGATAAAGGAGATGCAAGGCACTGAGGTTGTGTGTGTGAGCAGTAGTCCCATAGCCGCTCCAGTGGTCTGAGTTCATTAGAAGGATGGGACCAGGTGATAGATTACCACCGCCTAAATACAATTACCAATATTGGCGCCTACCGGCTGAATTGTATTGAGGAATTCCTCACTAGCCTCAAGCATGCAGGGTGGCAGTGGAACCTGCGGGCCGTGAGAAGACTGCCATCGCAACCTCACTCGGCTTGTTTGAGTTTAACAGGATGCCTTTAGGGCTGTGTTAAACTCCAAATACATTCCGGCGCTTCATACAGCATTGTTGTGGTATCAGGGGAACCAGACTGGGACATGCCCAAGGTTGCAGAATTGGACAACCTGGCTATGGGGGTCAAGCTCTGTGCACCTGAGTGTGGTTTCTCTGATTATAACCATGCTCAGGTGCCAGAAAATCAAACAACTTGCCAGCTGTGCTAGCTCAATGCGTGGAAAGGTTATACTGGTAGAGTCTCTGTTTTATGGATGTGTGTTTTTGTTTGGCTGAATTATTTGAAACTCTGTTTATTGGTTAAATGTTTGAAGAGCTGGTTTATTTTGGTTTTCCTCAGAGGTTATTTACTTTTGAGTTTCTACCTCTATAACTGTATTAGTGAGGTAAGAAGAGGTAAAAACAAGTGGTAAAAGTGAGTTAAAAAGAGTCTAGGCCAGAAATGATCTGTGCTGCTGTGTAGGAAGGTCTGACCGTGCGGAGTGAACGATGCTTGAGAGGAGGGTACATATAGTGACTGGGCTGCTAGCAATTCTTAATTAATTCTGTTGTGGGAAACTTGTAATCAATGTTTTATTATTTTTACTACATACGACTTGTCCATGGACTTGCTGAGTGGATCAAAAACTGGCCATCACATTGGCAGCCCTTGACTCATGGGTAGTGCCTTTGTATTACTAATGTAACCATCTAAAAACGTTACACCTAACAATGTAACATGAAGATCAAAATCCTAAACATGGAAGTATAACAAATAAAAAGGCATCTTTTTTCTAAACAGTGCATATTTAATGTTTTATAGTCATAAAACTTTATTTTAGATTTTAGATATTTTTTCTTTAACTGCGCAGATATAGCAGAGTTCTTATCTGTAAAGAAAACTAGCTTCAGAGGCATGTTAGAAAAGTTATTTATAGGAAAGGCCCCTCCTCTGCACAGCATTCCTCATTGTTTTCATGGCTTCCTCTCTGATATTGTTTCCATAATTAATGTTCTGGAAACAGAAGAGGTACCAGGCGCCTTACACAAAGTATACTCACTCATAGGCCTCTGAAAATAGAGTATCTTTTTTTATGCATTTTTGAAGTGTTGTGTTCCATATGCATGAAACCACAACCTTTCCGCTAGTTGTTTCATGGAATTAAACCCCATCCTCCAGCTGTAATATAGTCCTGTTCATTTTCTGAAATACTTAAAACAAAACCAAAAACACGGTCAGGTTTGAAATACTATATTGACTATTCGAAATCATATAGACTCAATGTAAAAAATAATTTTAAACAATTAAATTTTTAAGACCAGTGAAGTAAAAGAATTTTTAAAATAATAATTATACTAAATTAAGGATTTGAAATTATGATTTCATACTTTTATTTATCGTCAATTAAAAAAAAAAATCCTATGAATGACTATAGACCCAGATTCTCTAAATTCTCCTCTGCTTCAATCTCTTTGATCTCAGCTTTATATATGCCCCAATATAAAATATCACAATTTAAAAAATCATTTAAATTTAAATTGGATGTTATCCAGTGTTCACCAGAGGTCCTGATTTTTTTACATTATTGTTGCCGTCAAATGATATTGCTGCTTTTTCTTCAGAAAATGCATCACAATTTAGGGCCTTTGGTTAATTTGAGCCTTTAAAATATTTTTACCTTTTAGTTTTTCAATATAGGGCTCTTTGGTTAGCTCTTAAATTAAGTCTTTATATTAATTTTTTACACTATGACAACACTATGAAGTGTTTTCACTAAATGAAAGATCTATACTAAAATTATTAAAAGCTATAGCATTATACTAATAAAGGCTTACATTTATTGATCAACATACAGAATGAAAATCTCTGTCCATTATGTTAAAACACTAAGAAAAGTTAATACACAAATCTATGAACATATGTATAAATAAATTAAACTAAAATGTGAATTCTCAATCATAAATTCTATTTTACACAAAATCTTCCCAGACTGAAGTAGTTGAAGTTCCTTCATAATACGTAAACATAACTAATCAAAACCCCCTAGTGCTGGTTACGATATGAATACAAATGGATGGAAAGAAATTATACTGAAAGGCGAAGCTACTCTAAAAAGAAAAAAATATGTTGTACTTACTATTTGCTTAATTTTCATTTGCATTTGATGTTTCCGTTTTCCTAATTTTAGCATAATCGGATGTGGAAAATGATTAACATATTGGAAGCCATGCATGGTTCGATTGTTGATGTTAATTTACCCATAAGAGTAAATTACTTGTGAAGTGTTATTACATCTGTTTAAGTTTATCAATTTTATTTATTCTTAACAGAGTTTATCATGTAGTATTGGTGACACTTAATAGGCAGGATTTTCCCCTATGCTGGCTTTGGAGAAGTGGGTAAAATCTTCTGTACTTTCAAACAGGATGCCAGGCTATAGGAGGGTGAGGGTGACCCAGTGGACTCTCCAATCAACTATTGTTTTGGTACATGAGAGGAAGTAGAGGGCAACAACCAGACAAATACTACACACAGAGAACTGGGGGTCACTATGACGGTAAGAAAATACGAGCACACAATATTTAGTGATAGACATATGGTTTGGACTTTGTATATTCTCAATTTTTAGATCAGTGAGCTTTATTCAAATTAACCTTATATAATTTAATGTTTTTACCAGACCCTTTCTAAGAAAATATGATAGCTTGAAGTTTAATATTTTATCCATGTATAGAGCGGAAACAATACTTATATTTATTGAGAATTCAAATTAAGGTAATTTAAATTATTCAATCACCTTGAGGGTAACAACAACAGTGCAGGAATTTGAACGGGAAACCTTGTTGCTTAAAATTTCACTGATTTTTTAAAAACATCTTACAGCTATAATCTTTAGTTTAGCATCTATCTTTTGTCATAAACCATCCGCCTAGCCAAAACTACCTTGCCCTAAAATAAATAAATCCTTGCAAAAATTCATAAACCTTCAGAATAATAACTCATAGTAGCTTGAAAAGGTATTGCCAAGTTCCTTAGATATATGTATCAACGAACTGCTGAGGATGTGTCGTTTGGTATAGTTGCAACAGCATATACTATGCCATATACGATGATCATTCTTCACAATGAACTAAATGTGAGGCTTTACTAAAAAGAATCCTATACTTTTTTTTGTAAATTTTTGTAAATGCTATAAAAACTGTGCTATGTACAAGTAGTGCGATGCCTACATTAGAGGGGAACAAATTATTTGTTTTGGGAGTCCCTTGCATTAAAACACACACACACACT
>JAOVYW010003553.1:0-13935 GCA_025775045.1 Hiodon tergisus | reverse complement strand
ACACACACACACACACACACACACACACACACACACACACACACACACACACAGACACACACACTCACACTCACACACACACACACACACACAAACACAGACACACACACACAGACACACATACACACACACTCACACGCACACGCACACACACAGACACACACAAACACACACAAACACTCACACACACGCACACACTCACACACGCACACACACTCACACACACGCACACACACACGCACACACACGCACACACACAGACACACACACACCACTTTGTATAGATAAGTGTACGCTGTGAGCACTTAGCAGCTATAAACATACACAGAATACATGCCCAGTTGCTTTGTAAATAAGCTTCAACACAACCACACTCACACATGCAATCATTATTACGGCTGCTGAGTCACGTGGAACTCTGCCATTGAGTGAACATTCTCAAACTCAAAGGAAGATAAACAAAAACACATGCAGGCGAAGACGCATGTGCACACAGAAATGCAGGGAGGGGGAACTATATATGTATATAGTCCGTAGGAATAACCCACGCAAACACTGTGGAGAACAGAGCTCCAGAAACTAAACTAGTTCCTGAACTACCCTGACTAGAGAAGGGGTGAGATCGCTAAATATCAGAGACGCAAAACAAAAACAGGACAGCCTCTGCTTTGGCAAAACAAGGGGCATCTTAGTATTAGTATTGATATAACAAAAGCCCAAATTCAGGGTTAAAGAGTACTTAAATATATAAATACTTACCGTTTAAAAAGGAAGGCCTGGAATCATGGCTAACAACACTGACCAACACAACTAATCTTCTCTCCAATCAGAGACAAGATAGGCTTGCCACACCAGTGTATTCCAATTCAGGCTCAGCTCACACGAGGTCTGTTCCCGTGATGAAGTACACTCTACGCCAGGCTGAGGCAACTAAGCAAGCGCAAGACTAACCGTTTGCTTTCTAGTCGATAAAGAGCTTTGTATGCTACACTGCTTTACCATAGTACAGTGTCAAGCCACTTTAAATAATAACATTAACGCTGTAGTAACATGCAGCAATGATGTTGGTCACAGCACAACTGGACACTAGTAAGAAATCCAACCCCGTGTAGACTCCAGGCCCCACACGGCACCAACAATAAAAAAAACCCCATCGCCTACCGAGATGCTGGAAACCGGTACTTAAGCTGGACCAGTCATCGCTGGGCATTGTGAAATGGGAAAGGGAGCGTGGCTGAGAATGTTAAAACCCCATGTGACAAAAATAGAACCACACCAAAAATCATACCATCCAGTTTACCCATCAGAGTGACAGACCTGGTAAACCACGGCACAGGAACAAAGGAAAGATCATTCTCGGTTTGGACAATTCGACATCACCGGGCTCAGGATTAAATAAAACCCTTCCACTTCGCAGGATTCAGCTGAGATGTTGCACCTGGAAAAAGGTATGCTAGTAGGCTAAGTTCTGCAAAACATGTACATCATCTTACTAACAAGGTCCCAAAGTGTTCAGTTATTTCTGTTCAAGTTTTGTGTCAAAAAAAACTAAACAAAAACAGTATAGCATACACACGGCTCTTTTCTTTCACATCTCCACATAAGAGGTTTCTGGGAAACCCTAAAGGGCAGGGCTTGTTTTGCAAAACAACAAGCACTTAAAATATTTACGGGAGCTAATTATCACCGGAGTCTGTCTTTTTTGTCTACCTCTGCCACAGGTGAAACTTTTAATTTGAGGCCCAGTCCGCAGGAAGTCCAGGGGTGTTGTTATTTAACTGTGACGCGAGGAGCTCATTAAAAGCTGCAAGGCCTGTACGCCTGGCGGAGATGACGGGAGACGGGATTACCAACAAGCGGTCCGTGTAGGCTCAGCCTTAGGAGGCTCCCCAGCGATCCCGACACCTTCCCTTAGTGCAGGTTTGAATAATTAGCAGCCGGAGATAAGTCAATTTGCAGAGGCCAAAGGTCCACCAACTCCTCCCTGCCTTTAGCAAGGACCTCTCACACACGCTCTGTCCCTGAGGAGCTCACAATGCAAATAAAAAAAGAGAGACGTCAAATTATCCGCCGGACCTGAGTAGTACGAGAAGAGGGCGACTCATCATGCAAATAGGCACATTCTTATGGGAAAAAAAATGATTCCAGCAGTTTGTTTTTCCAGAAACAAAAAAAGAGATCTTAACTGGTCCTTTCTCAAGGCCTTAACCTACCGTTTCTCAGGCTGCTACTCAAGCCAACAGGAAGCACTCACTGAGAAAAAGGAACTTCTAATATTTGGTGTTGGTGTTGTTTTGAGCAAGCCCTTTTCCTCCTGTATAATGCTAGATACAATCACTTTATTATAGAGGGGTAATGTACCCCCACGAAATTAACAACAAATAAGGCATGGAATCTCACACCTGCAAAAAAATAAATACATGCAGCAATTTATGTTGTTCAAACTGACCTGAAGTGTCTGCTTGAGACTTGAAAACCCTTGTGCAAGATATTTTTCTTCTTGTATTAGTAAACCTTTCAAAGTTGTTCAGTAAATGTGAATTACACTCAGAAGCACCTTTGGCTGGTCAGAACATCCTCCCAGAAGCATTTCCATTTAGAAATAAAAATATAGAAATTTTGTCATTGATGGTCAGAGACATTAATTACGTATTCCTGTCATGACTTTTTTTAAAGTTTCATTTAATAAGTCTTCACTCGACCTGAGACACAGCAGTTCCACCACGTTGAGGCGAAAACTGGTGAAATTCATTTTCATCTGTGTGATACATCCTGTGCACTTGTCAGTGTTACTAGAGCATTATGAGACAGTTCTTACTCCAGTATTTGCACGTAAGTCTTCACACGCTGATATGATATCTGCTGGAAAATGCATTCTGTGCCGGACAAGTCTGACGGGTGGGTTTTTGGAGGTTGGGGGAAGGGCAGGAGAAGAAAGCGGCAGTATTACCTTCCCCGTATCACGCTCGAAGTCCACGTGCTCCTGGGACGGCACCTGCCTCTGCTCCCTATGCAGGTTGGCCGGGAAGAACTGCAGCGAGAGATTGGTTCCTGTGGCCACAAAAGCCTTTTAGAAAGAAATCAATACAAACAGGATCAGAAAGCAGAGCCCTATATAAATTATGCAGCTGGTTATCTATTTTTTAAAACAAAGTGCTAATGCTGTAGACGGGGAAAAAGCACTCATAACGCCAAAGAAAGAAATATTAGAGGGGATAAAAAAAAAAGTCTTATTGTCTTTCGGAGGTATTTGTTTTCACACATATTATATTTTACCAATATTCACTGCAGGCACAATGGAGAAGATACCGTCTTGAGAGAAACAGAGAGGGAGAGAAAACCAAGTAAATTAAATACATTTTTATATATATATATAAATCTTCTCAGTTACATTAGTAGCATGTCTGATTGCCTTGCAATGAGAGAGAATTCAAAATGAGCAAATGCTGCTATTTGTATCTTAGCCCATTATTCCAGCCACTCCTTGGGCAGCTGGGCGTACCTGGCTTAAATATTTACACACAAATGAGGACTGTTTTTATTAAACCCTGTCTAAACAGATCGAACACACACGCGCACACAAAAAAGCTAGCCGGCTCACGACTACTCAGACAGACGAAACTAAAAGCATACCTCACAACACACGCATTTATTTCTCATGCCTCCATGTTCTAAACATTCTGGAATCTTAGCAAAGCATGCTAAAGCAGAAGGCTAGTTTATTACAGGGAACGTTCAATCCCCTGTGCCAGGGTGACCCCATGAGGCAGCCGTCTACACTCAGAAAAGCTAAGAATTACGACCACATGAAGTCCTGCTTCTGTCAAGATAGACAGGTTTGAGCCAGGTCCAGGACGGCAGTAAGAAAATGCAAAATAAAGATTCCCTGTTTGTCTTTCACTCAAACATCACTCTAAATCAGCAAAAAAAGAAAAAAATTCAGACGGTCCAAATGGCAATCGCATTAAGGAAATTGCTTTTATTCTATAATCATTTTAATGGAGAGTGCACTCCAGATGCAATACTTTCTTTTTGTGGTCTCCATTACTGCTTTTAAAGAAAACAGCTGTTTTTTATTAAATCATCCGGAGAATATTGAATTTTTATTTTTCCTTTTATTCTTCGTGAGCATTCAGAGTGCACTGAAATTGAATCTTTTACTCGGGGAAACAGAAAGGAACTCAGATACGAGCCAATCAAGCAATCCAACAATGCCTCACACTTAACTTGCAAAATCATCCTGGGAATCAGCTTCTTGACTTCATGGTTTAGGTTTGTGGTGTCTGTGCACTTAAGGTCCTCGTGGTGTGTGTGTGTTCTTACATCCTACAAACTGTTCTGAGAATCACCCTCTTTTTGGTCGCCTACAAATAATCTCACCATAGTAACCACACACTGGGAGCAGTGTGTAAACATTACTTTCTTTTGTCTTAGACTTTATTCTGTCCAGTACCAAGTTAGTTGGGATGTCGCTATTTTTTAATTTGCCAGAATTAAACTTAAATAGTCTGTTTTAGGGGGAAAATATATAAAGCTGGGGGCCTATGCTGTTTAGAAAATAAATAAAATGGGGGTTCTCTGTTAGTCGGAGGGAAAGAAGGGTCAAACGGAATTTAATTCCGCATTTAGATGTGAGAAATGTATCTTGATTGGGACTGACGGGGAAAACTGTCCATAAACACCACCTGTGCTTTACAGTTGCTTCATTAATTCTGTACCTTCTAAAGCGAATCACAGAGGAGCAATCCGAAATGGCGAACGAATACATACACAATAATTTAATACATAATTAATAATAGATAGATTTCGGAATCTCAGGAAGGAAAATTGTTTATAAATTATAAATTATACTAGTCAGTGACTTCCACCTTGATTATAGGAAAATAAATCTATGTTTTACTCACTATTTCAGAGCGCCCATCTCGACAGGCGTTTTGGAATCTTGCTTGCCTTTCCTCGTGTGGTCTGTCTCTAAAACCGGTGTATCTGATCTTCAAAATGTGAGCAATTGACAATAACAACACAATAACAACAACATTAACTGCACAGTAAATACATCTGAATTATTGTTCAAAGCTGGGACAGTGGAAAGTAACCCCCATCACAACGGCCGAAGACAATACTGCAATTGCACTTTTTTCGTGCATCGGTGTATCCGATTACCTGATCAAAACCACGTAGAATAACCGATAGCCATTCGATTAAAACGGTCTACACAATATGCTATCATCTCTAAATGCCTCACATTTCCGAAGTCAGATCGTTCGTAGTCCCCCCTGCACCAGTTTAAAACAGGAAGTTTATATCATGTCAATCTGAAACAAAGCATGCTAAAAGGAATGTATTTTCAAATTCCCAAGATTGTATGAAGCAACTTTAAATGGTTCAGTCTTGATTTTTGAAAAACTTAATTGGCTATATAAAGCCTTTCTTGGACTTGACAGTTACTAGGTCACATTAGAACAATACAAATTGACGCACCTCACTCTCTCGGCTGAGCTTCCTGAAAAACTCTTCGTTTTCGAACTTGCTCCTCTGATCTGGTACCACCCGAGGCATTTCAAATATTATTTGACCAGTTCTTATGTTTTTAATTTGCCTTGACGACAGGAAGACGTCTGGATGAAACTGTTATTCCACTTATTCTCTTCCTTCCTCTTATTTTGTTTTTGTAACTAGTCTAGTTTTAAGCAACATCTGGTTTTGCAATGCCTCGAAATATTGTCGTTAGTACGCGAAGCGTTGTTTTGTCTTGTACCCCTAAACGAGCCAGTGGTCAGTTTCTGTCACTGCCAGCTATCTGCCTCAGTTCCGCGACTAGCTTTTACACGTTCATCACCAAAAAATCCTAAACGCTCCACCTTAACCGTCACTGCATAGAAGTCACTTCGTGTCTACTCCGACTCTGACTTCTGACTGCGCACCTAAAAAGTCACCCCCATTCACGTTTTTCTCCACTACAGACCCGTAGTGCGCAGGCGTACACTTAATTAACGTTCAGAAAAAGCTCTCGGGTGTGACTCTAGACCAAGAGACCTGATCGAAAGAATTTGATAGATACACTCAGAAAGTCTATGAATATCTAAAGGTCATTATGAATACAAACCATCATGAGGTAACGTTATTTTAATTGGTCATTTTCCGATGGAAATCGGTTCAGAAGTTGATGAAACAGGACTCAAATGGTTAATAAAACTTCTTTTTTTTATTTTCAACAGATTTTTGATAGACAAATGTTTAGAAAGAAAGATTCACTTGGGTTTGTCTTGCACTTATATCTGCAAAGAAGGGCTTTTTGATGCAATCTACTGGTTCTGTTTCAGAAGTAGAATACTGCATGGTTCTCTTTAATTAATCTCAGTGGTTAAATCTGATAAAGAGAGAGTTATCTGGGCACACACAAATGTTGCATATTCAAGAAATTTCCTAGCTATTAAAATAACAGTTAGCAAATGCAAACCACGTGTAGGTGATGCCTGGCTGCAATTGTAAGAGTTGGCTGGCCTAGGCCTAAACTGTGAATTTCCATTTGGTGCTGTACATTGCATAGTATTTGTAATGTAGTTTGTCAGTGTTGTTTGAGTCATCACCCTGTGTAGTAATAATGTGGAAGTTTGCCAATAAAAACAACACATTATTTTTCAGTATGGATGTCGTATTTATTTATCAGGGGAACAGAAGGCAGGTGAAATACAACGGTTACGCACGCAGGACTCCGATCTAAAGTGATTAAATCTATTAAAATAAGCACTCGGAAGAGATAATCTAAGTACTCTAATAGCATAATAAAAATACTTATTAATGAATGGAGTATTTTGATATCATTCTAGCTAAGCACATAAAACACCGTAGACCGGCTGTCTGCTCCGGTTGTTAATGTTTGATCGGACCGTCTAATTTCCCTGACTAGTTAAAGCCACCGCAACTAGAACGCACGTTGTGTCGCAAGGTAAATAATGCTGCTCTAATTTTACAGAAATATCGTGGGCAAAAGTGTGTGTTCACGATGTGCTTGTTTATGCAAAATAAATGGATAAATAAATAATCAAATAAAAACAATACTTCAGATGTCATTTTAAATATTAAAGAAGCCCCATCCGCTGATAATGTGACACTGTGCTGATTAGACTTCGTCTTTCCTGTTCTGCTAGAGACGTGCGTGCCGTTTCTTGAACCTCTACACAATGCTCTTGTTAACTCAGGATAAAAAACATTTGTTTATGTCTTTCCTCTCCCCTCAACCCGACTCTCCGGTTATCAGAACCTCCTTTTATATCAGGAGTCAGATCGTGTTTCCTGAGTGGAGGGAAGACAGGACACTGAGCGAGAGTCACTCCAATTAAAAACACGGTGATACAGCCTGCAAAGTGAAAGAGAAAACAAGCGAGAGGATACATATGCAACTCTCACTCCAGCATCAAGTAATACGTCTGACTGGAACATTTATTTTTGTGCATCTGTGCATTAATAACAGAAAGGGTTCCTCTATAAAAGTATATTTTTGACCTATTTTGGCGCATTGCCGCCTGTGATTGCAAGCTAATAAATTAAGAGAATGTTGCGCCTCCCTACCAGAATGTTAATTTTTAACCAATACAGGCCAGTTTTCAGTTTTTTAAATTTGTATCACGAGCAAGTTACGCCATTGGTCAATAACGCAGATGCTATTCTAATTATCACACATTGGAGGCTCTGCTATCTGTGGCCATTGGTGATGGGCAGTTTTATTCTTCGGAATCAGATCTTTAGGATTAATACATTTCAAGATCGAATTCAGGAATCACAGTGGCGTCGCTGGACATTGGCCGAGCGGTTTTTATAGAGTCTGAGTTGACATTCTAAAGAGATCATCAGCAGTTTTCATTATAAACAAGTCGGACTATAACCGCAATAGACTGAGATAAATCCGTAGTTTCAGTTAAAAGCAGGAAAAAAAAAAAAAACTTAATTTGTTTAGATTTTCTATTGCAAATAATTAGTTATCTGGAGGGAATTACCTGGAGAGAATTCATTTATATTTCCCCGAAGTTCTTGAGGGTACAGAACCAGAGGGGGGTAAATGACATTGTCGTAATTCATCAATTTTCATAAACGAACATTATTCATTATTTATTTTGTTAAAACAAATAAATGAAAACACTTATTTAAAACACTTATTTCCATCAATCAATGCAATTGGCTGAGGGACGCACTGGGAAGCCCAGCTTAGGCACAACAGTGGAAACATTTCTGAAAAAAAGAAATATTTAATTGAAATGTTTTAAATAATTTGCAAGTGAAATCAACTGAGATAGCATGCTGTTCATATTTACAAGGCTAGATATCCATTTAAGAAGTTTTGATGAATATCTTTCTCGAGGATACAACACTGGCAGAACTCCTTTATTTTGAAACGGCAACCTACCGGTTACAAAGCCCCACACACTCCCGGTATCCACTAGCAGAGCAGTAGATTAAGAGGTTCATTTCTCACTTAAAATACAGAGGACCAGGTTGAAAGCGCCAAACAATGTATCAGTCAAAATGATGAAAACTGAAAGATATATTGTCTTGTAAATGTCAGACACAAAAATCCTAATTTTGTTCATTCTGAAGTCACTTGTTAACTCATGTTACCCTAGTGGACTATCTTGTTGTGGACCACTTCTAATGAGTCTCTGGGACTCTTGATTTGCCGGTACAAGACACATATGTATACTTTCAGTTTGGGTCTTAGTATAGTATCCTAACCTTTGGGTGCTCATACCTCCTGCCATTTCAGGAGGTATTATAGCTCCTTTCTATTGTTTAAATAATTTTTTAAATGGTCTTCCCTTTGTTGTAGAATCCAATCCTCCTAGAACATAATAGAAATACTGGGCCTTACTGGCCAGTGTTCTGCATATTCTAGATCAGAAGGCTCTGCGTCTTCATTATTGGGTTTCCACGGCTGCTCCTGGATCATCATGATCTCTGTTGTTTGGGTCCACTTACTCATCCTCATTGTTGTTGTTTTATTTATTTATTTTTTATTTCTCTGGTTTTCCCGTCCTGAACTTTATAGTGAAGCTCCTAAAACGGTGGCCAACCCTACCTATGGTGCTGTTGTTAGCTTCTTAATAATTGGGTCTTTAAAAGGTTTCATAACATTCAGTAGTACACTGATTTCAAAGAAGTGGGAAAGACATAGAGGTCGAACTATCTTGACATAGTCCTTCATGAAGCGCCTATAATATCCGTCCAACCCTGGGGAGGATCTGAGGTCTTCGACTGTGTTGGGTCTTGATCATGTTTTGATAGCTGAGACCATATGGAGTGTATATTGATTTTTGCATTTCGTATGGTAATTAATAAACACCTCCTTTTTATAAGAAAAATACATTTCCAGCAACAGAAAAGGTCCACATAGAGGAGTAAAATTGTATTCACACTTTGGGACTAACAGAGAGCAGCTTTTTTTCACACAAAAAAAAAAAAAAAAAAAAAAAAATAATCATGGAGACCAATCCTTACGACATTGCATACAGAATAGACTTAAAACAATATACATAAATAACCAAATTTTAACAAATAGGGCACACAAACCTCAGTTTATTGTGTTCCCACCTCAAAACCCCATAAATAAGAAACAGACCCTAACATCACACAATGCATGCCTGTTTCCTCAGCTGTTTTTTTTCCCTCTAAAGAGAAACTCTAAAGTCCATTGCTAGTTAATGTATCTTAAGATATTTTGACATTTGAAAGCATTGCAGGCTTTCATGTTTTCTATTAGCCAAAAACATGTATTGTATATAGACACCAGAACAATTCCGGGTCACTTTTATCAATTCTTTGTAATTCAAACCAATGCCAGGATTCCGCACATATTCAGTACAAACAAATATGAATGAAATTGCAAATTACCTTATAAAATGGTAATACCACCAAGCTAATAAACATTCAAATTCAGCAGTGGTTATTCAACATTGCGTGGGTCCAGAATGAATTTGCTCCATTTATCATTATGAAAAGATGAATAAAAAATATTGGTCTTTTACAGATGATTTTTATGTGCCAATTTTAAAGCACAGTCTGTACTGTATACTTTACTGTGTAGTAAACATTGGCTAACAGCAGATGTGACCTATTAATAGAATAGCCTACCCTTTGTTTACACTTGAGTCATTTAACAGACGCTCTTATCCACAGCAATATGCAGGAGTTCTGAAGTTTAAGGGTTAATTTGCAATATAAGATATCGAGCTGCCACGCCCCATTAATGTTATTAAAGATCTCTTACAGTAAATACCTAACTTATATAAATAATAGTGAATAATTAAGAAAACGTCAGTCAAGTGTACATGTCCCAGCAATAGACATATAGAATTTATGCCATCGCTGAATCGCCAGATCAGTGTTTGATGCCAAAATCCCCAAACGATCACCGGTTTCATAGAGATGCTCCGACATAGTTTTGCTCCCATTCATTTCTGAGAAGAGTGGCTAAAACGGCAATGACAGACACCAGTCGACTTCAGTGACTACTTTAGACTACTTAACCTAGCCCAGTTGTTTTTTATTGACGTACAAAATGATCAAAAAAAGTCATTGAGAAATGCAATGTATGATTATGAAACGTGATATGATACCACTGTTTCGTAAAACAAAAGACTTTACAAAAATATTTCATAATAACTAGAACTTATTATATAATTTATTTTTGTTTTGATGTGAGTACATGGTTTTGGTTTTTGATATTATACGTGTCACCTTGGTTTCACCTGCCTCAGTGTTTGTCCCTCGTGTGTATGTTAATTGCATGTTAATTGGTGTTCATTAGCCCCTCTAGCTGCACCTGTTCCCTGATTACATTTTTGTTCCCAGAGTATTTAGACCTGTGTTCATTGCCAGTTGCCAGTTCGTCTTGTCTCGTCAAGTGTACCAGCGGTTTTACCCGTGTTCCAAGTTCCTAGTGTTTCCCGGTTCTGATTTCTGCCTGCTCTGACACTGTACCTGCCTGGCGATTTCATACCTTTTGAATTCTGCCCCGGATTACCGACTTCTGCCTGCCCTGGACCTGTCTTCTGCCTACACCCCTGTTTCTGTGATTAAATCTTGGTTACCCCAACTTGTCTGCGTCTGGGTCTTGTTGTGGAAATTCTAAGGCGATGAATTCGGTGAGACAAAGTCTTGAGACAAAGGTTACCAAAGACAATTCGACACAATGTTTCGTTCAGTATCAGATTTTAATGTCGGCCGACAAGAGTCTCCCCTCCTCACAAGTGAGAGCAAGAGAGCCCCTATCATGGGGTTCACGCCATTCTTATACACATACAGAACACGTCATCATACAAAGCAAAAGTACAGAACATCCTTTGCATTAATCTTCCACGGCCCCCCTTCTCCCAGAAGAGAGAGGTCAGCTCAACCTCTTCCCCAGACAGGGCTCGAACCGTCAGACAGGCGGGAGTCTAAAGAAATCTAAACGGTTCAAAGGGAACGCCTTATCTTGAGACTCCCATTGCTCGCTCATGGTCAGACTGCTAGTCTACGGTTTAATGAGGCCTTGACGAAGGCGTCAAACTTCTTCAGCAGAGTTAGAAACAATCTAGCGGAATATTAGTAACTTCATCTGTATATTATTGCATTAATGTATATTAAGAAAAAGACAAAAAAAAAATATCATAATAATTTCCATAACCGTCTTCACCTGATCCCTGATAGAATAATTGTCAGTTAAATAAACTTTTATAGTACTACACTTACCTGACTCTGATATGGATCCAATAGGAAGCTGGTGCTTCACCAGAAGATCTCAGACATCTCATACTTGGAAAAAAACAGTAGGCACAGCAGTGGAAGATAAGGAACAAATTGTTCCATATCGATTTGACACCAAAGTCAACGTTTCATTTGCCAGTATGGAACAAGAGGCAACCCTAGGAATCAGGTAAGGAGAGCAATAAGATAATATCAATTACTTGATGGCTTAATTAATTCCTCGACATATTCTATATTAGTATTTGATTCTAGTCTTTTTGATCAACATTTATATTATTTTTTAGCACATTAGGTGGAATAATTCTGTCGTTGAGGACAGTTGTGTATGGTCTACTCCTGGTACACCACCAGAGATGATTTTTAATATGGACTCCAATGTATCAAGGAGAAGTAGAACAAAATACAGCTTGCCACGTGGACCTCTAAGTTGTTATTTATTTTAAAGGTAGGTCCCAAATTGAGTCCATAAACACATTTTTATTAACTATTTAATACCTTTATGTATCTGTGAAGCAATCGATACAGGATCTTTGTCTTTTAGGCAATATTCTATATGAGTTTTATATGTGGGGTTTTATATGTGGGGTTTTATACGTGGGGTTTTATACGGGGGGTTTTATACGTGGGGTTTTATACGGGGGGTTTTATACGGGGGGTTTTATACGTGGGGTTTTATACGTGGGGTTTTATACGTGGGGTTTTATATGTGGGGTTAGAAGAACTCAAATGTTCTTGCATTGATCTTCTTGAATTGTTGCAAGAATGTTCCTTTAATTTCATTAATTCGTAAAAAATTTACTTTTTCCCCCCTGATTTTGACTTTTTCAGTGTTCCATAGGGATTTTAAGGTTATTTAATACACAACCTAACTGTAACTGTTCTAAGCCGCAAATGAATGCCATAAACCCAAGCCATAAACTTAAACATAAACCCTCAGCTTTCAACGAATGTACTGGATTTTAAGCCTAATCCTGAGAATTGGTGAAAACTCTACGTAATATAAATGGAGGGAGGGTCACAGGATCACTGCCACAAACGCAAGACAATCACATCATATACGCTGCTACCTGACCTAATCAGGTGTGGATGCTGTCTAGACCAGTCCGATATTTATGGACTGGTTGGAGTGACAGACAAGAAGATGTTAGCGTGCCATTTTGGCGACCCTGTTACAAAAGCCTTGTGTTGCTCTTAAAGCCAGAAGCTTGGGGCGTAAGCCTGCCAGTACAGAACATTAGGAGAGACAACGTGTGCCGATGACCTCACTTTTTTTGCATCTTTGATTTAACAAATAATACATCAACAAACAAGGGAACCATAAAAGTCTGATAACCAGTGCCCAGAAGACTCCTTGAATATAGTATAAGAGAGATGTTGGCTGACACACTTTCTGTCTCTAACACCAACTCACACATTCCTGGAGCGAGGCAACAAAAAGTCAAAACAGGCGCACACACCATCATGCAGAAATCTGCACCCACACATACAGACACACAGTCAGAGCAGACACCGGTATAATTGGTCCACCTGGGTATATTCTTTTGTTTGTGATTCTGAAATGTAACAGCTTAGCGCTGCACTTTTCGTTTTTATCATGTCTTTCTGACATAGATAATGAGAAACTCCCCACGGAAATAATAGCATGAAAAGAAAAAGAAAAGAAAAGACTGTGTACAAAGGAGCAGAACTAGGATGTAAACCGTGGAAATAAAAAGAAGAAAAACACCCACTCTGTCCTCAAACCCAACTGGAGTGTCCATCACGACGCACCCAGGATGCCTTTACACCCCAGCCCGAGCGCTTTAAACTCCACCTGCACTGGTGGAGTTTAAACCAGATTATTTTAAACTGCATCGATACTATTCTCAGACCCCACCCAGACTTTCTCAAGCTCCAGAGTCCCCTCAGAGTGCGGTCTCACGACAGTGTTGTTCAAAGTGTTGTTTTGTTGGTAAAGTTTTATCTGCAGCGAACTCTATATGTCATTAGACAGGCCTGGGTGGGGCAGGAACAGAACTCTGTGAGATTTGGTTTTCCTGGTCAGATGCAGTATTTTGTGTGTGACTTAACAGATCCGGGTGGGGCAGGAGCAGAACTCTGTGAGATTTGGTTTTCCTGGTCAGATGCAGTATTTTGTGTGTGACTTAACAGATCCGGGTGGGGCAGGAGCAGAACTCTGTGAGATTTGGTTTT
>JAOVYW010003551.1:0-13940 GCA_025775045.1 Hiodon tergisus | reverse complement strand
ATTAACAATAAATACAACCGGCACATAGAACACACTATTTACACAATTAAAGTCCCGGGAGCCAGGCTTCCCAGCAGTCCCCGCGGGGATGGCTTTAGCCCATTGGCGGGGGAAGCGCTTCTAGCCATCCCCGTTACAATATATTAAAGTTACAGTCAATAATTCACAAAAACTAAGTTTAAATTCCTACGTCAGTATAGCCCCAGTGTATGTCCCAAATTAATGTATGTGTGTGTGTGACACATAGTCCTACCACACCAAAGAGTGTTGTGGAGAGTCGATGGGAATGGTGAAATCCTTCTCCAGATGACGGGAAAAAATACGTATAAAAAATGTGTCTTTGCATGCAATCCTTAAATTGAATACAGGTGGCTCGCTATCTTGGTAAGCATGAGAATTATATTTTTTAAAAGACCTGTACAAGGTCAGCAAAACATAATAAATTATGAAATGGTTGCAGTCTAATTGGCCCAAGGTCTCATGCATGCAACGCATGACACGAGACCAGGCTCTCACTGGTATTGTTAGGCTAGCTACAGTATTCTATGCATATGAGCTTCTGATGCCAAATTAAACTTCAATCCACCAATAGATAAAATAAATGTAAAAAATATTTGACTTGGACACAATTTGTAGTTAGATTGATTTGACTTCTGCCATTAAATGGAAAATAAAAAAAATTACTTCTGGCTGCTAGGCAAATCTTTAGAGAAATTATTTTAAATTTTTTTATTTAAATATGTCCAAATTATATGGGCCTGTATTTCAGGTCTCTATATCTTTTTAAATGTAAAATGCTCTAATTTGGGTTTTACCCTTTATTCAAATGTGTGTGCTGTTGCATTCATCTTACTTCGATTCTTAAAACTTCAAATTTCATGTCGCCAGGAGCTGCATTTAAATTCACTAATATTTTAGATTAAAGCTCAACCCAAAATCTGTGCATGCACTTTCCCTCAACCCTCCAGGCGATGGTTGTAAGAGCTAGCAGTTTTTTCTAATGTTTCTGGGTTTGAGTTTTAGACGTTAGTGTTTAATCCTCCGCAGTTTTCACTTTCTCTCCGGTGGTCGTAGCACTTATCTCTTGTCTTCTCATTTTTTCAAACAGGCTTGTGATTGGCGTATGGGAAGTTGTCCATACTGCAATCTTTTAGCAGTGATCATGATAATTACATTTTTCTAAGTAACTCTTTATTCACTGGGGTTACACAGAGCTGAACAGGGAGATTATGAATGTGTATACTTCTTCTCAAAAAACACAAGTCCATCGCTACAGATATCATAAGAGGAACGTCAGTTGAGGTTTTAAGCCCTTGTTAGGCTATTGTTCATGGTTCCTGTATACCTTTTGGATACCTTCAACATGATAAGAAAGTTAATACAAAGTGGATGGGTTTCCGTAAACAATTTAACTTTTTGAAGAAACAACAGAAGTATCTGAGCACTCGCAGAAGTAAGTTTGCATATTGTAGCGTTTTTCAGAGTGCTACTACTCTGCTGGTTTCAAGCAAGGAGTCAGACTCCGATCTCAACAGGAAGACATGCTCTTTATTTCGCACACGCGCTTACAACTGCCTTAACTGAAGAACTGGCAGTGCAAAGAACTAACGACACACAGGAAAACACAGAGAGCCCTCACACGCACAAGTAAACCAGCCCGCGGTGAGGGAACTAAATCATAACCTAACAAAGACACAATGCTACAACTAACTAAACTAAACTACACCTCAATAACGTCATTAAAAGACAGAGTTAACAGAGTGCATGGTTTCTCCAATGAACTTGCAAACGTATTGGTTCTTATTCATTACAGATGAACATTCAGATACATTCAGTTTGAACACAGTTCTAAACCAAAATAGTATTATGTTTGACACTTTACAGCTTACTTGGAAGTATCCCGCTTTAATGAAATGCTGCAGGGTCAAGGATTAAAATTCATCTGACTTCGCTATGAGGATTAAAGACACAGAATTGATCCAGATCTTGAGAAAGAAAGATGGAGCTTCCTTGGGTGTACTATAATAAAAGTATTGTAGTCTATCATGACAAAATGCATTTGTTGATGTATAGATTTATATAATCATAGGTGATTACTAATAGCTAACAGATTACACCTCAAGTTTTCCCTTTTTTCGCATTAAAATAATCAATGTTTTCTTCAAGACACAATAGCTTCCAGTAGCTTCACAATCTAAAAAAATAAAAATAATTCTATATGAGTATATATGTTTTGCTTGCTTTCTGCAGTTTCATAAACTACTGTGATTTACCAAAATTAAAATCAAAGGCTTTATTTCAAACAGTTCAGTTATTAGAATGATTGTATCTGACTTAAAGAAACAAGATATTTTTTTTCTTTAAAAAAATAACTGTGCGTTTAAAGGAAATAATTTTAAATGACAGGTCTTCTGGTGTTTTTTATTTCAGGGAGGTGACATTTGATACACAATAACAATGGACCAAGCACACACTGTGATTGTATAGATTGCTGGCTCTGTGCATTACGTTTTACAGCAAGGTTTATTTTGTAATGCTGGAAACGCATCTGTGGGGTACCAGCACCCCCTGACATAACAGGTAAGTGCCCCTAGCACACAGGACACTTTTGAGTATCAAAGGCATTAATCCCGAGGTATTTTTCATCCCAACATGGAAGATGTAGCACTCAGCATGAAATAACAAGGTCCTCCTTCTCTCCATAAGCGCCCAATGGTGCATCGGGCATCAACAACACTTCCTTTTCCTCGAGGTTTTCCGCTCTAGGTCATTGACTGCACAGCAGAGCTTTTCTGTCTGGTTGTACATCATTCCATAGAACATTGCACAGTGTCTCCTCATCACACATCAGTTCACCCTGCAATACATGCATTTTTTACAGGGATTTACAACAGGGGCACTTTTTATTTAACTTTATAAAAACGTACATTCTTTTTGCTCAGCTTTTACTTTTGTACATAAGATTAAATTCATCAAAAATTTCATTGGGTCTGAAAATTTTTACTGCCAAATGTCCTCTCTTTTTAAAAACATATTAATCTCTCTTTCGGTACAATCGTAATGATACATGGTGCAGTTCTGGGTTTCATGCTGTTGATACCCTTTCCCCCCACTGGGCTGGTAACCAAAAGGTAGCAGGTTAAAATCCCTAGAGGGCAATTGCTCTTGTACACTTGAGAAAGGTACTTAACCTGGGTTACCTCAGTAAATATGCAAAGTATCACCTTTATCGTCAGTCTGGATAAATGTGTCTGTCACCAAAATAAATAATACGGCACCATGCTCTGCATGCCAGGGTTTAATTCAGCAGCATACCCTTTGGTTACCTCCTCTGTTTTTGCATTCATTGGTTCCAGCCAGCCCACCCGTTATCTGAGGTAGAGAGATCTATTTGCCTAAGGTAGCTAATCACTTCCATTACCATTTATCAGTGTATTTGTCAAGAGAATAATTTTAGAATGTCTGCTGTTTTTTCTCTCCCCCTGCACTCTAAAAGGGAAAATGTTCTATTCCCCGGTGGCCCGAGCTGCAGAGGAGCATGCGAGGCCAGCTGGAGCATTAGTATTAATTGATGGCTTTGGGACACACAGGGGTGTAAATGGCTAAAAGGGTTACTGTTAATCCATCCCCAGAACACTGAATTAGGTGTTACTGTTGAAATGTCATTGATGGGCCCGGGCAAAAAAGACCAAAAAAACAAACAAAACAATTGCCCGCCTAAAAAAAGCCTCAGGCAATGGAACTCCAACAAGGTTTTATAACACTTGCTACAGTGCTCAGAGAGAAAGAGAGAGAGTGAGAGAAAACTGGCAGCACGCACTGGCTCAGAAGCAGCTGCATTCTGCAGAATTCAGCGCCAGACCCAGCGGTGAGCTTGAGAAATGAAATTATTGTAGTCATAATGCTACAGACATCCTCGTTCCCATGGGCTGATTCCATTAAATGAACAAATTGGATTTGATACTTTCTCTGCGATTGAAGGAAATAATTTGTTATGAAGGATAACTGGTTCCACAATATATGTTCTTCCCCTTATGGTATTATTTTCATGGATACGGACAATAATAATAAATTAATTAGTAACTGAAGCAGAATGGAATCATTACTGATTGAAAATGAAATGGTTGCCTGCTACACTTGAATTTTATGATGCTAAACATATGTTCATGTTTCTCTAAAAATGTGCTACAAAATGTTCTACAAAAGAAGCGTATTTGAGTTTCACTTGTTCATGCAATGTGTATTGTTCATAAAATGTGCAGCATTACACCCCTCTGTGATCACCCAGATCTGGGAAGAAAATACAACTTATTTATAAATAAAGCAAACATAAAAAATCTTCTGGACCATAAAGACTCAGAAGTAGTAGATAAATAAATACTTTTTAATGCAAAAAAAGACTACTGTGTTTCTGGGTTCAATGTCCCCAGTATAATGGCCACAGTGCGTTTTTATTTATATTTTAAATTAAGATCAATTCTCCGCCCATGCTGCTATTGCTTTACAAGCATCTTTCAAGCTACTTTGCTCATTGATACATCAGGACCCAGAAGTGTTGTGTATTTTTACCTTGTGGGAATACCGGTTAAGATGTAGAAAAACTACACATGGATGTGAACTGCAAATACTAAAACACAGAGAAAAATAATCTGATGTACAGAAAAAAGGGAGATTAATCTCCTGTAAAAGGATTTGTCAGGGAGATTAACGTGGTGACAATGTTAACAACAAACAGACAGAGAAGCGAGGAAGATGTACATGTACTTGACAAGACAACTGCAAAAGGAAATCTTAAAGAAATGTTTGGAAAGACATAATGTGATCAAAGCTTCCTCCAAAGTGAATATGAAACAGGTAGCACCGAGGCAATTCTCAACAGGGCAGCTCTTCTCAAGGAGAATCACTTTGAGAGAGCGTTTAGGCCTTCTGGAGGAACAAAGGGAGAAACCTCATTCCCTACTGAAATAACTTTCAGGGCCCCAGACAATTAAACTGATGGACCAAGTTACCCCCAGAGTATACCTTCACAAGTGTTGTGATAAAGGTGAGATCAGGGGATTAAAACCATTCCTGTTCTCTCTACAGAGTTCAATGCCCATCACAATTAGCCAGACAAAAAAAACAGTAGTCATCTTATTGTGAGGTTTTTAAATAATTTTAACCCTAAACTGCTTCTGAAAAACAATTACAATTCATCTTAAAAAAAAACAGACTACTTTAAGACCAGTTTTTGTGTGTGCGTTTTTAAAATTAGATATAAATTATATTTACAACTCGACTGTAAAATTCCTCTGGGAAGAAGTAATTGTTACCAAACGAGCAACAATGATCAAAACATTTTTTTTTTTTGGGATGTTTAAGGCTTTTTAAATTGATGGCTAGTTATATCTCATTCTTTATTTCCCATCCCTTTATGGCTTGCGCTAGTCATCAAAATGTATGGCTTTGGTGGAGTAGATTTAAGATTTAAAAGAACATTTTCCTGATTTTGCGAGTGGATCAGGGAATAAATCAGTGCAGCAGGATTCCTTGTTAGCCATGTTCTCACCATGGGGAGGCCTTGAATATGTTAATGCTCATTTGGTTTCAAAGGTTAGATTTGATAATAATCACCAGACGGAACAAACATTCCACCTCAGAAGTATGGGCGGGCATTTCAGAAGTTTAAGCTCACACATGTGCTGGTATGATTCTTGCCTGCGAGATGAACAGAACTAGTTGCCAGTCTGTGTCATGAAGGAACTTCAAGGTATAGCAAACTACAGACAGCGTGTACAATACGCTGTGCTTAATACGAATTAGCCCAGATATACATTTTTTCTTTTGGATTTGTGAGGGAGACTGCCACGCGTCTGACACCTATCAATCAAATAATTATACCAAACAAACACTTAAACATTTTTTTTACAGAAATAATTCTGGAAAACTGCATAAAGTTTGAATCATGTTTAGTACATGTCAGATGGCCACAATTGAAACATATTCTTATTAATATTCTTTCAATTAAGGGAAATTGCTGCCACTCCTCAACTCCTTATGCTTGAGTCTGTATCTGACTTTATAGAATAGCACCCTCTAATGGATGACAGTGAATAAGTCTAAACTTCAGCCTCTTGGTTCATTAGACTGACTCTCATTAAGCAGAAAAAAAAATCCTGATTACCCTAACATTTCAGCATATAATGACTGGAGTGTAATATAATAATATTATATAAGGCTCAAATGGCTCAACTTTGAATCTAGAGAGGCAGAGTACCTCTGTACCTCCTAGCCATTGTGTCAAAAGACAAACATCTTCTAGTACAGAAGAACTTTTGATCTCTCCATTCTGACCAGAGGTGGGAAGATGACATTCTGTAAGGGTCTGATTAGGCAGAGTTTCAAGGAGATCTGCTGAGGTCCAGTTATTTCTATCTCAGATTTCATCAATAAGAATGCGATGCATATATGCATATATCCGTAATTAATTGTTTTAATGGCATAGTTCCTAAAACTATGCAAGTGAAATTCAGTCAATGTTAGTTATTGAAGGAAGGCTTTACCTGTCCCTGTGAGATTCTAATATTCTGTGGTTGACTAATTCTCAGCTATCACTTAACTTCAGTCTCAGAAGAAAAAAAAGTGGTCTAACATAATATAAAAGACCTAGGGAAATAGCAGAATTCTCCTAACCCATATGTCGTTGTTTTTTTCCGATTTGTAGAGAAAATTATGGACACAAAATATTAAGTATTTATTTAAAAGTTATATCCACCTGATAGCAGGTCTTCTAATACAATGAATTAGACCAGCTCAAAAGACATAACACACAAACGGTCATGGAGTCAGAAATACATAATCATGAAAGCTCAAACCAAAAACTGTAAATAGTACAATGTATCAAAAATGTAATTTTCAAAATATAAGGCAATCAATTTTCTTTTTTTCCTCAATTTGGCACATGCCACAGGAGTCTTTAATACGTATCTCTATTCTGAACCAAGGGAGGAGAAAACACGCATTGTGTAGATGCAGCAGGACTTCAAAATTGACGATTACCCTGGGCAACCTTTTCTTCCGTCTATTTGACAGGAAGAGAGATGGGTCCGTACGCATAAATACACGCAGTGGAACTAAAATTGATTATTACACAGTAGAGAGGATCTTCTATTGGAGCGTGTCTTTTTGAAGTGTCGGCGTAGAAATGCATTCGCTCTCAGTGGTGTCTACCCTCGACAGATCTGAAAACTGTGGCTGTATATGGTCCTCACAAAGAAAACACACAAAGCATGTCAACCCCTCATTCTGAGTCAGCCCTGGGAAACAGACAAATAGAGCACATTTCTGACAAGAATTCGATAAACAATAAACATCAGAGGAAAAAAACATGTCCTTCAATCGTTACGCAATTTTTATTTATTTCATCATTTAGCTATGCATTAATTAATTAATTCATTTTGTTCTTTGACTTAACTTCACAGAACAATAATAGTCTAGTACAAAGTGAGGCACAATGAGGGGATCTAGCTGGAAAACCTGATAACTGTAAGGTTGCAGACAAGGTTGCATTTTTAATAAGTAATGTATAACAGAAAAACAAAAATCCATATTTGGTGGGACAAAATATGGGAGAAGTATATGGCTCCTGAGGACTGGAGCATTTAGACTGAATTTTAAATAAGAAATGTTAAGACTGATGATCAGCCAGCACTAGTTTTCAGCAGGAGAAATTTAGCATCCCATCCATAGTCTGTAAATGACAGGGAGAGTGTTTCTAATATTGTAAAAGAAGCCTTTGCAAGTTGAAAAACGAAGTTGATTCCTATTCCTATTCCTGTTCATTCCTATGAAGAAAAGACATACAATGCGTCGTGAATTTAGCTCATAACTCAATGTAACAGATTTGCAATGCTTTATGAGAGTTGATTTAAACACTCTTCAATGGCAATGCTTGCTAACAACGACCCACATAATAGATAAGTAATCAATCATAGCGTATGAGAAATTAGCATGTCACAATAAGACAAATCTACAGTTCACTACAGTTTAAATTTAATATATAATCAATTGAGTCCTTAAGAACAGGCAATAAATACACATCGAAATATTGGATTTTTTAAATACGACAAACAGAATAAATATTAACTTTTTTAACAGAGGGATTTGGGGATATGCACAAAAAATCATAACAATGGATTCAACAAATCTGTAATTATCTTTATAAAATACATAAGCATGTATATACAGTTTGGTTAATATACCTCAAAAGAAAAGCAAGCAAGAGAAAAATGGCCGTACAAGTAAAATCTTAATAATGCATATATATGAATTCGAATATAATAATTGTTAATTTAATTTTTCTTTCTTTTCAAATACCTTATGGTCAATATATATTGTGTATTATTTAGTTATGTTCATTTAGTTAAAATAAAAATTGTATTGTGTGTCTGCATTAGCAGCTGCCTTAAATTTAACGTCATAATTCATTGAAGTTGACGGTTCAGTTTTCTATTTGCATGCAACAATTCATTAGAGATTCTTTTTTTTTAAACCATATTTTATTAATTTTACTATACCCTTTATGTGAGAGTCTTTAAAAGCTTATTGGCAGTCAGTTATGTTAATATAAAGAAAGTAGAGATTGCACCAAATTGCAAATTAAGTTTTTGCGGGTGTATCTAAAATTGAAAGTTTCAGATTAATGATAGATTTGATTATTTAAGTAAGGTTACAAATTAAGTATTTAGTATATAAGTCTTAAGTATGGTTAAAATAATAAATCTGATTAAACTGTCATTTGGATACAGAGTTTTTTCCACCCCAACTCCAGAATATTCCCAGAAGCTGAAATAATTGCAAGGACAACCATTACTCTGCTGGTATTTAACTAAGACTGTTAAATACTAAGACTGTATTGCTGTATTGTACTGTACTAAGACTACTTATTGTTTTTATTATTATTTGTGTTTCCAAATAATTTTGTGTATCTTCAAATTTGAGTTAAAATAATGACTTTACCATATTTCATCAGACTTCCATAGGTGTAGAAAATAAAACTTTTCAATGTTTTTCTCCACGCTATTCCTGGATTTATGTGAAGATTGTTACAAAATTCTGGTTTAAAGACTTTAAGGTCTCTGGTGCTAAGTATCCTTCCAATCATCTATCACTCTGACCTTAAAGTTACATTTGTCAGACATAACAATTTATCAGCAACATCATCCTGCTCATAATGGACATAGAGACAGCAAAGAGATTTTATCACTGAACACTAGTGCAGAAAATAAAAATTGTGCAGCTAATACTTTTGTTCATTACCAGTTCTGAGAAAAACAGCCAGCTTTATCAGTTTTCTATGCCTTACAACAGGAATGGCAAAGATCGTTTACTTCAAGATCGTAACCTTGTCTTTAATCCCATGTACATGCCTACAAATATGAAGTAGTTCTAATCTTTTAGCACTGGAAAAAATTAAATAAAATAAAAACAATATTTTTCATCTACCCTAGTGATAATCTTTATACCTTCCATGTTGTGGAAAACAGCATTCTGGGAGATCTTTGCTACCTGTAGCTCAGAAAGGAGGAGAGAAAGGAGAGACACTGCCAGACTACACCGGTCCGAAGACTGGAGCAGCAGGTGGTGGCAGAATCGATCCATTCCGGGAGTGGGCTATCATTCCTATCAGTACTGACCACGCTGAAATAGTGCAAACGCCGAGGTGGTCAAAATAGAGAGCTAACCAAGCACAAAACTGTTTCTTCACCTAACACTATTATTTCACTGTAATAATGTATTATAGAAAAAGTAAAATTATTTCTAAGTTCTTTAATAAATTTAAAAAACACTGATAAGAAATATGAGAGCAGAAGCTTAATATTTTTTTTTCAAGATACAAAAATAGCTAAAATAACCATGCTTTGTGTTTTTATAACCTGTATGATTAACTGGAGATTTTTTTCTTCAGTAAAAAAAAACAACTTAAATTAACTTTAAAAAAGGTCACAAGTAGGAGTCACAGAAATTCTCGACTCTCTGCTTCTCTGTTTAGAATCTCTGTTAATTTCCATGTATGCTTTCGCTAGCTTACACCACATTGCATTAAATAGTTGCCTAGCATGAGCTTTTATCCCAAGTGAGGTACATGCCACAGGCTTTTACTATTTATCCATTTATAAAGCTGGATATTTACTGAATCATTTCATGCTTGATTACCTTTTTCAGCTACAGCAATAGTGCCCCTGACAGTTATTTAAATGTGCAAACAACATATTACAAACACAGAATCTTACCCTAAACACATCATGTTGCCTATAATAGATTATGTCTGTTTTGCCTCTTGTAGTTTGTGATACTTTCTTCCTCCAAAGTATTGCTATACCTTTGGCTCTAAAGACACTATAATGATAATTAATTTGTAATTTTTAATACATTTTTCTCCATACGAAGCCTAAGTTAACTAAAACATATGTACACCATTGTATCTAAATAAAAAATAGGTTTTGCATTTCTCTATGTGCAAGATTATCATCCACGAATATTAAAGTACCATTATTTTAAGCTGAATCTTTTGCAAAAGCCATCATAGAGTGGAAGTGATACTAATAGGGATTAATTACCAAAAAGGATGGTATGTCCCACCTGCCCCCCCAAATTACTTCCCCCATGTGCTCCTGTTCTCATTGACTGGTGGCAGGGAAGCTGCTATGCTTGGGTTTCTGTTTGTGTTTGTCCTTCTTTAGGCGCGTTTATGCTCCATCGCCCAACCGTATCTGAAAAGCAAAGTGACCGACAATCGCTGTTGCCTCATTGTGTGCTTCACAGTTTCTGCCAACATTCTCTCTGCTGGAGAAGGACAGTCACTTTTAGACTCACTGAGAGTTCAAATCAGCTGATATTTGACCTTTTTGCTTATTGTTGGCTGTTAGCGGATGAGCTTTCCCTGGAGCTTTGCTGTGCGTTTATAGTTCAACGTTCAACACCGGGAGATAATCACAGGACATCTTGTGGTCGTTGTGTTTTTGGTCGGGCAACGGAGTATAATTTGTCTTTTAGGGCATGAGGAGCAAGAATGTGGTGTCCCTGGATTCACAAGAGTGAGCACGAGGTTTAGAAAAGAGAACAAAACTCTGTCACATGGTGTTACATTGTGAGTTTTATTTGCTCTTAACAGCAATGGATGTGCATGCTTTCCTATACAAGTGAAGATAGCTGGAGATGGAGATGTGCTGATTGTTTATGTGGGCTTTTGGTTGATCTCGTTTATTTGTGTTGTTATCCCATCAAAGAAAAAAAATGCTATGAGCTGAAGAGAGAACAGAGAAAAGAGGAGCACTGTGTTGGTGGCCAAAACCAATTCCTGTTTAATTTTATGGGTTTCATGAGCTTGTCCCCCATGAGAGAAAATATCCTTTGTTATAAACAATGGCTTTTTGCAGCATGAAATTGGATTTTCATGCACGTAAAGATCAGTGTGTGCAGTGTAATGCCTTATTGTGCCATAAAATGATCGTTTCATGCCACATGATGGCTTTTTTTGTACCACATATGTTTTTTTGTGTTATAAATTGCAAATGATAATTTTGTAGCACATAAATTGTATAGATATCGTTGTGCTATTTTGTTACTCTTTTTGCTCACAAATTGCAAATAGAGTACCTTTTGTCAACGGAATTAAACCAACTAATTTCTTGGATGAAACCAGGAACCATGTTTGTGGTTCCAGAATACAAAAAGCAATTTGTGCCAAGTTATTGGCACAGAATCTTTTTAATGTTACAAACAATGCTCAGTACCAGTGAGCTGTGTACTATAAAATCTGGCAGAATTCCAATGCAAAAAAAAGGGTCAATTCTAACTTTTGCATTCATGAAAAAAACATTAATGTGCTGGTCATATGTTAAGCTGTGATTAAACTGAATCCTTCTCATTTACAAGATTGCCATCACTCACACAAATGAAACTGAGAAGTTTAAAAAGTTGAAAAGTTGCTTAAAATTAAGTTATTAAGTTATAACAATACAATGTGAAAGAAAACACGATTTTTCTTTTTGTACATTGGATAACTAGTTAGCTAACATACGGTACTGTGAAAAAGTATTGACCCTACTGTGTGATTTTGTGTATTTTTGATACTGACTGAAAAAAAACCTTAATAAATAAAAAGGGACCCTCCTTTTTAAGAGCCTGTTTTAGGTCCTGCCACAACATCTTAATGGGGCTAGGTCTGGACTTGACTGACTAGGCCATTCCAAAAACTTCACATTTCTTTTTCATGCATTCTGATGCTGCATGACACAGCTGTGTTTTAACTTCAGCCCACAGACAGATGGTCTGGCATTCTCCTGTAGAAGTCTCTGATACAGAGAATAATTAAGAGCTATATCAATGATGGCAAGGTGTCCAGGTTCTGAGGCAACAAACCACCCCCAAACCATGAAACTACCACCACCATGCTTGACTGTTGATATGAGGTTCTTACTGTGGAATGCAGCATTTGGGGTTCACCAGAAATTGCTCAAGAAATCCATAGGATCATCCAGGTTTCCTTTGGCAAACTTGAGATGGCCATTTGTGTGTTTAGACTAGTCCAACTAGCTACTCCAGCATGAATCCCATTTTTTCCCCAGGTCTTTCTGATGGTGAAGTCATAAACGCTGACCTCAGCCGATTCGCGAGAGGTCTGCAGATCCCTGGATGTTATTGTTTTAGGGTTCTTTGCAGAGAGTCCTCCCCAGAACATTTTTCAAAACTTCTGAAAATCAGGTGCAATTTTTTACCATATGTTGAAATAAATAAATAAATAGTTTTAAATATGTTTTTACGTAAATTCAGTGCTATAATTAGTTTTAATGCTTTAATTTGGTTTAATTAAGACCATCAATGAGGTTTCTGCCATGTGATAGATGACAGAGTAAAATTACTATTTTAAATATATAAAACAAATTGGACCAAATTTTAAGGCAATAAGGAAATTAAATGAAGTGAAAATAAGAAAAATAAAATTCTACCTCTCTTTCCAATTAGAAAGTAATACATTTTTTTATTTATTAATAAATTATTCTTTCAGGGAAACCTGAGTGATCATTTAAAACAGCTGTTCCAGTAAAACTCAAAATTAGTTTGGGTAGTGGTAAAAAAAACTGCACATTGTCACTCAATAGGGTGCTGGATTATGGCGTGCAACCAGGATGGCATGGGTGCCATATGGCATGTAGTCAACAACTGCAGAAATCTGGACCTATTCTTTCACAACAAATTCCTCCAAATCATGCTGTTTTGATGGAAGCAGGGATCGCTGTCACAGGTTCCTCTCTAGACAGAGCCACACATTCTCAGAGATGTGGCCAGGACCATTGTTGTCCAGGAACACGCCCTGTCCAGCTGGAAGGCAAGGCAGCATTAGGGGATGCAGATGATTGCTCAGGGCAGTAACGCATCACATTGCGTTACATTTGCCTCCTAATTGAATGAGAGGATGAATGCCATGCCAGGAAACTGCCCTGAACAATTGTGAAATCACCAGAACCCAGAATCGTTTCCTGTCAGAACTAGGTACTCTGAGCAGTGATACACGTGCTCGAGTACATTCACATGGTGACGAATGACCAGACCACATTACACTCCTGGAAGAGCTCCAAAATCCATTGCACCCCTGGATTTGCAAACAAGTTATAGGTATTATGGGTAGTTTGTGCATGTATTCATGTATTTCATGTATATGCATTGTTTATACCCTAGTGTATTTATTTTTTGTCTGTTGCCATTAAGTCAGGATTTTAATACTGAGATCATGTTCATTTGGTTTGCGGGAAAAAATCAATCTATTTATTTTTCAATTAATTTTGATGCAAATATACACTACCATTCAAAAGTTTGGGGTCACTTAAACATTTCCTCCAAATTTTTAATCCATTAAAATAGCATCAAATTGATCAGAAATACAGTGTAGACATAGTTAA
>JAOVYW010003550.1:0-13942 GCA_025775045.1 Hiodon tergisus | reverse complement strand
TGCTGTGGCCACCTCCCATTAGAGGAAGGGCGGGTATGTTTGAATTGTACAAAAAGCTGTGTGCCGTGGGTGTTCGGAGGTTGTTCCGCGGACACCACAGCTTTTGTTGTGTTTACATAATAAAAGTCTAAATTTCCTGAAGAACCAAGTCTCTGTCTCCTAACTACAGTTTTTACGGAAAAGATTGAAAACAATTATTGGCTGTCAAATTGGGAACCACGACACCAGTCAACACCATTCGCCGCTGCATCCACAGATCCAAGTAAAGGCTTTACTATGCAAAGCAGAAGCCATACATCAACACTGTCCAGAGGCGCCGCCGACTTCTCTGGGCTCGGTCTCATCTGAGATAGACAGTAGCACAGTGGAATCGTGTTTTGTGGTTCGATGATTCAACATTTCAAATAGCTTTTGGACAAAACAGCTGTCGTGTTCTCCGGGCCAAAGAGGAAAAGGACCATTCAAGCTGTTATCAGCGTCAGGTCCAAAAGCCAGCGTTTGTCATGGTATGGGGGTGTGTCAGTGCCCATGGCATGGGTAACTTCCACATCGGTGAGGGCACCATTAATGCAGAAAGATATGTACACATTTTGGAGAAACGTGTTAATATTGTGTTTTCAATATAATACAGGGTGAATTGAATTTTCAAATTACAATTTTTGTTTGTTTTTTAGCATTTTCCATACTGTCCCAACTTTTTGGAATTGGCGTTGTACACTGTTATGGTGTGTTCACCCATTAGAGCCACGGAGCCAAGCTACCTCATATTACCTCACGGTGCCTCCTTAATCGAGTTGGGGAAGTGAACGCTGGCGCGGTTAGCTGCCGCTACTTTCCAGCTCTTTGGCTCTTTTTGACGGTTTACTGTTTTTAGTGTTTTAAGTTTTTAATTAATTTGAGTTCATTTTTAACTGATGTTCTCGATTTTATCTGGCTTCTCACCTGACCTTTGCAATGTTGCAGTTGTAGTCTGATCTAGCCATATTGGCAAACGATTAGATTTTCCGGTGTGTATTTTTGGACTAGCTTACCTATTGCGTACCACCGGGTTCCCGCTCCTCACCTGGCTGCTCTCCCTGCCCGAATAACCTCCCCCCCGGCTCATCTCCGGCATCTAGAAACAATGTGGATTAATAAGTTATTTTTATGGTCCATGCTCGCCTGGACTGCCCTGTCTTTCATACTCAATCCAATGACAGCGGTTCTCCAATATACAGCTGCTGAGCTCCACCAACTTCGCTTCCACCTATTTGATTCACCACTGGCATTGCATCGTTGTTTGGACATTGCTCGTCATACTCGTCGGAAGTATATCCACCATGGATCCCGACTGAGTTTTTTTTACATCGACAACTCCAAACCAATTCAATCCATCTGGTCTTCAACTCATCACCCTCAAAAAAACTCCAGACAGAAAGTTGACCACATTGTCATAGCCAGCCTAGCCAGGTCAGCTAACGCCACCGTCTCGCCATAATATATCGCGAGAAGTGGAAAGTCTTACCTTAACTTTAATATACATATGGACAATACCAATACCAATGTTTGCACAAGAGATTTTTCATCTTGCTTGTACAGGAGCAAAATATTCATTTTCCCATTCACTCCGAAGGTCATGTTTTGGACTTGATATGCGGCTCTGGTGTCACTCCTTATGGTTGTACTGCAGCTGATCTTCCCATTTCTGATCACATGCGAATATCTTTTAATGTTAATTTATCACTGTCCAAAACAAAACTGCCACGTGCCATTTCATTTCACAATATTAAAGACATTAACTTAAACATTCTCTCTAATGGGATTGACTGCCTCCCCAGTATAAACTTTTTATCCACCCCTGATGAACTGGTTTCTCCTTACAATGATGGCTTACATGGCGTTTTAAATTCGCTGGCTCCTTTAAAAACCCGGACTGTTTCCTTTGCCCATTCTGCCCCATGGTTTACATCTGAGCTACGCTAGCTCAAAGTAAAAGGTCGTCGCTTGGAACGCCTTTACAAGAAAATCGGACTCGTTTTTCACAAAGAAATGTACACTAACCATATTTTGAATTACAAGGACGCTCTTTCTACAGCCAAATTCACTTATTATGCAGGCATAATCAGTTCAGGTGAAGGAAACACTAGGGCCCTGTTCTCCATGGTTAACAACATACTACGACCACCGGACTCTCTTGCACCTCATCTGTATTCAATTGCTTATTGTAACTCGCTAATGTCATTTTTCAATGCCAAAGTATACAAGATCCACTAACAACTGACTCCTAATACCGTCTACAATCTGTCTCTTTCAGGTTTCTCAGTCTCTTTTTCTCGTTCATTTTCACGATTCCTTCTTCTGTTGAAATATCTGACCTTACTCGGAAATCGAAGCCAACTACCTGTCAGCCCGACCCTCTTCCTACCATCTTGGTAAAAGCCTCTCTCTCCTCTCTAATAACTGCCATTATTTACTCTTCTCTCACCTCTCTTTACTATTGTTCCCTCATCTCTAAAACAGGCTGCAATAACTCCTATACTTAAGCAACCTGGTGCAGACCCCGAAAATTTCAACAACTTCTGCCCTAGTTGCATCTCAGGTTCATTCACATCTGACAATAACCTTTATGAACAATTCCAATCTGGTTTCCGCCCTTGCCATAGCACCGAAACAGCTTTGGTAAAAATCACTAATGATCAAAGTATACAAAGGTATACACAGTGCAAGCGAGGTGCATATTGTTGAATCTATGCAGAACCGTTCAATCAGTCTATGGCATATAACAATAAATCTGTATTAAGAGAATCATAGCTTGAATGTGTACACGTATGTAACAAAAGCTACCCACTTATTGTCAGCTGTAAAACACCAGTCATCTAAAACACAACAGTGTAGTTACATGCCTATTTAATGTAAAGTTAATGGTAGTTAATATACAAGTTCACGACACAAACAAACCATTTGTAAAGTTTTACATTTTTACAATTAATTTTTTTGGTAATAGTTTTTTCAAAAAGATCTGTTTAATGATTAAAAAAATGATTATCACCAAACTTAAGTTACATTTAGTAGATCTGTGCATCAACATCTCTTGTGTGTGATTAAAATGATCCAATACATGCCAGCAACTTTCCCCGCTATTTGGGTCTATTAAATCAGCAATGGTTACATAGAAGTCCATAATTTTTTTAATCATGGGATCATGGCCTGACTGTAATAATAATAACGAAGAGTCTGGTTTCACAGCTAAAGTACTTGATATGTTCATAAGACCTTGCACACTGAGTCTGCAAGACCTGCCCTGGCAGATTTTCTGCCCACGTAGACCTTATTGTTGAATGAGGCCCGTTTTCACTGAGCTGGGCTTTGAGTGGATGTCTGGGCCACTGACATGTCCTACATTCTTCCCCACCTCTCTGTACAACATTAGGCTCATTCCCCTCAGCTTCCTACGACTTGAGTCAGGCTCATACTCTCGGACAAATTGTCTTTTTAATGGATGGTGACAGGTGCTGGTGTCTGTTGGCACCTGAGTTTTCGATGGCGCCTGGCACCTCTGCTGCTCGCAGAAGCTGGTAGTCATGGTCCTGTGCTCTTCTATTCAGTGCCCTAAACCAAGCTGTGGTCAAAGCATTTTATAATAATGAGAGGTGTAGAAGACAGGGCTTATAGAGCTTTGTCTTAAAGCTGGTCTGTAACTGCCAGATGAAACATATGGATGTTTCTGAGCAGCAGCCTAGAGAAGGATAAGAGAAGGATAAGGCGGGCCAGATAATATTCACCCAAAAAGTTTTTCTGATGTTAGACAGAACTAAAGGTTGAACTAAACTAAACATGAATTGAGAAAGTAACAAAAATGTGCAGTGTGTATGTTTATTTTAATTATTTTATTTTAAGCATTATTTTAATGTTTGTTTCTTAACACAGTCATTCCTGTGGCCCAGGTATTCAAAGACTTTCATTTAAAATTCTCCCATTGGTGCGAGGAAAGAATACATCCAGCACAGGACTTTGGGGGTCATGCTTTTATTGGTAATACATAATGTATCTCCCCTTCAGGTAAAACAAAACAATTGGCACAGCTCCCTGCCATTTGTTTTTTTTTACTAATTTGTGTCTTGCTGCATTCCTCCCTGGGCAAGGGACATTTTATAAAACATGTGAACGTGTGAGTGTCGAGGCTGACATAAGTAAAAACAACACAATTATAAGGGACCCAAAGGGCTTATGTGGCCGTCTTTATAGACTGCTCTTCAAGATGTTTTTAGATCTAAAAAAAGTGACCGAAGGCCATCATTAATGTGAGTGAAAAATCCAATAAATTATTTTAATTACCCTTTCACAGAGCTTCGAAAAAAGTCTGGCTTCTGTTTGGCATATTAGATCTGGGAGTAACACAAACCAATCCCTGTGTGAACTATATTTGACTTTTATTGATAACAACCCTTCTTCTTCTTCAGGAGTCATATGGGGGAGAAGCGGGACTCAAATAAAATCAAACCCAAATTTGAACTAAAATGAATGGCAATCAAATGAGTCCACGCTGACAAATGCCGAGAGAAAGGGCATGCCTGTCAAACTACCAAATCACTAACAGCTGGATAAACATCTGCATGTCAACTGCAGGGAAAATGAATAATATTTATCATTAACTAATATGGGCACATCTTCTCAGAAACAGACAACAATGTTTCTGCAATTGGCAACGTTGTTTGCTGGAGCGTGCTGTGGAGCCAGAGAAGCTCACGCCGTAAGCAGCTGAAGCCTGTCCTCTTGAGATGTGACGCACCTCAGATCATACGTTCAACAGCTTTCCCTCTCTTGGCTAAGCGCTGTGAACTGTTGTTACGTGCCTATGTATAGTGTACACAGGCAGTTTGTTTCACAGTCTTTCACAGGAATTTCTGGCAGTTGCCTTAATCTTAATTTGAAACTCACAAATTTATAACAATACCAAAACAATAATTTATAAATTGGGGGGCAGTTGAAGCTGTGGGAGCGGATTGAGAGGATCATCAGAGGACCCTCAAAAACCCTTCAGATACCGATCAGTGGGTTATTAACTAGCCTGGGGTTTCACATCAGTCTCAGAAACAGAAAGTGTTTGAAGAAGAAGATCAGAGGTCACCCCTTTAGGGTTAGCCGCAGCACAATCATCTGCATACTAAAGTTTACTAAATGTTTACTAGAATAAAATAATCTCATTACGCTGCACTAGTGAAAAGATTTAATGTGTCATCGGTCTACTGAAAGAGCTCCACATCACTTTAACGACTGGTTACTCATTCCGACAATCAAATGCTGGTCAATGAGCTGGAGAAACACGTCCAGCCACGGGAAATGCGTGTGCTCGCAGCATGTGTTGCAACATGCCACAATCCCTAATGGAATATTCTGTTTTGAAAAGTGATGTCTAATGTAGTTTCATATACTTGAATGACAAACTAAGAGCCTTTGACACTTTTTGTGAAAAAAGAAGAAGACTGATACAGCCTGACAAGGCAAAAATCTTTAAGACATCTAGGGTATTGATCTTGCACATTGCGTGGATCAACGTCTGTGCTTTTAAAATCTTCCAGGTAGCTCAAAGACAGAAGCTCCTTTTTGCTCTTGATGTTTGTTATTAGCGTCAAAGCTAACCACTGGAGGATTGCAGACAGTAGATTGCAATTCATTACCATGTCAAACGCTGATTAGAGGAACGGCCACCTGGGGTAGATCTCATGGGCTGCACACTTACAGCCATTGTTTCTCCTTTCCATACCTGACGCCATCTACCTAAAGTCAAAGGGCTTAGATATACAAAGACTGTGTATAGTGCACCCCTCCTGCCTGTGGTGGGTTGAAGAAAATGAAAAATGAGACACATTCTAGAAATAAATATTTAATATCTATTTAAAAAAACTTTTCTAAATTATATATATATATACACACACAGTAGATTTCTACTGAACTTCTAAGATTACATGTATAAAGTGAAAATAATCTTTCTGATGTATAAAACTTTGTTACAGATTCAAAATATTCCTTTTCAGTTGAACTACGAAACAGAAAGTCATTGTAAGAAAATACTGGAAACCAGTCGTATCTGTAAGCATAATGGAATAATTCTGTTAGGGACAATGTTGTATTAATGATTATAAAGAAATATTTAAAAAATATAATTTCACTCCAGAGGCAGAGTGGGGGCATTCTCTAATGGCAAGCTTGGCATTAAGATTAAATAGACCCCTTATTTTCTTACAAATTAATTTAGTTTTGTTTATTCATTCCTTATTGCATTGAGGTGAAATGTTTCTTCTAGACACAAGTTCCCTGCAAATGAAAATGAAAGCAAATATTATCAGACTGCAAAAGGCTAATAGGCTTATGTGCAATTTAAGGACTTTGGTAAACTGGAAACATCACATTTGAATTAAACTCAGAAAGGAGTCTTTTCACTCCCGCTATCCCAAGAACGCTTGACACCACAGCCAACTACGAACAGAGTCAACATGGTCTGCTGTGTGCGCATTGCCTTTAGACTATGACTCAGGCAACCTTACAGTGATCTACCAGGGACAGTCTGACACCAAATATGACTGGCTAACATTGTGGCAACTGGGAAAAAGCCTTTCTTCTAGGGAAGGTTAATAAATGGCTCTGAACTCCCTGGAACGTTGGCAACCCCAGAATTCTGGATTTTTGGATAATGGTCAGATGCCAACACTGCTGAGTTTGTCATTGACTGGGAAGCGCAGATTTATTTATTTGAAACGTCTCTTTTTTACCGTACACAAAAATGGCTGTGCCCCATTTTCTACCGGATCAGAATTTTTTTATCACTTTACATTAAGTAAATCTTAATCCAGTGCAACTTAATATATTTTTATGTAGGAATTTGTGTGTAACTACACACCTTCACACGGTAACTATTTAGTAACTAATTTCACTTGAATCATACTTCACTCAAGAAAAACGATAGCTCCCGAGCGGCCGTGTCGAGTACTGAGGAGATATTAAGAACCAAGGGCTTGCAAACTTTTTAACAGGATCATTTGTAAATTTAGTTATGAGATCTGGATTTGTTAAAAGTATGTACATATCTGTAATATCAAATAGCTTCATTAAGGCAGTACTAAAAAAGCTACTTTTATGCATCATTTAAAAAATCTTGCAGATGCTGCAAAGGATGTAAATTTGCAAGCAGAACTGTATGTATTACTAAGCTGAATTTACCTTGTAGGTTTTCTTCAAGTTTTCCCACTTTTTGGCAGCTTTGGCAGGGGTTACCACGCCAAACAAACCCATCTCTTCAAGTACAGTTCTGTAGTGCACATAACGTAATGATTTAAATATTACTAATTAGACATATCAACTGGATTCTACTAATTCCTGAGGAAAAGTAATCTTCAAACTCACTCCCATCCAAATCAGATTGCACTGTGGGTAAGAATAGTTGAACAAATGTAGGGAACGAGATGTAGGGAATGAATTCGGACACCAGTACAAAATGACCGACACCCGATATAGTGCACTATTTAGTGGATAGGGGGGCGGTTTCGGACACAGCCAATGTGTAGCTAATTCCTTGTCTGCACTAAAGCTTGAGCTGTGCTATTTTGATCCTTTTGGTTATCAGACGTGTCACCTTGCCGCCTGCTCCTGCCAGCCTGCCTTCCGCCACAACCCTGATCTGTGTTCACTCGTCTCAGTGTTTGGTCCTCGTGTGTATGTCAATTGATGTTATTTAGCCAATAACTAATAACTAATAATTGTGGTTGCTCCTGTTCCCCGTTTATCTTTGGTTTGTTCCAGGGTATTGATACCCATGTTCTCTGTTTGTCAGTTGCCAGTTAGTCTTGTCAAGCTTACCAGCGGGTTGCTCCATACTCCTGGTTTTCTAGTTTTGTCTTCTGCCTGCCCTGACCCAAAACCCGCCTGTCGTTTTTGTACCTTTTGGATTCTGGCTTGAATTACGGACCTCTGCTTGCCGTTGACCTGTCGTTTGTCTGCCCCCTGATTTTGGTAATAAATGTTTGTTACCCCGAAATGTATGCATCTGGGTCTTCTCCTGAGTCCTGGATTAATTATACTTATGCTTGGCCTGGATTAGGGTCTATGCAATATAAAGAGATCCATTCTCCCAAGCGATAAGACTAAGAATAAGACTGTTTATGAGCTATTTTAATCACCCAACAAAACCAAACCCACAAACACAACAAGGGGGTGACTACAAACCCTTCAGTCGGGTTCTTCCCAAGCAGCAGGTTTCATGGTTGCTTCTTCCACCAGTTAGTGCACGTGCTGAACAAAAGTAGACCCACTGCCACCTGTTTCTCTGTCCCCCCACTGGATCATTCACAGCTCCATCCACCCCCCACAACTACCAGGCATATTCTTGAGCTCATGTCACTTACTTATTATCAGCAATTATATATATGTATTTTTCACATATTAAATTTTTTATTGGCACATAGGACATAGGATTTTAAATATAATGTTTTATATAGGAAATATATTTATAAAGCATTCTTTTTTCTACTTTTCACAATTAATAAGTAAAAGGTATAAGGATATATTTTGCTGAGTAACCTGGTAGTCCCCTGTTTGGGAATTAGCAGTTAGTCTGAAAGCAAAAACTTCTGTGTATCCATGTTAGACATTTGTCCAATCCTAATTTACCTTAAAAATCCAACTGTAAGAATGCGATGCAATGTAGTAATATTCTTGATTGCCAAGCAAACCTGCTTGACCGTCACAAAAGTACACCCAGAACACACGGGCAGATGCATATTGACACTCAGTTGTAATTGTATCCAGTGATTTGTAACATTTTTAATGATGCAATCACAGGCCACCCAAATATGTCAGTCTATGTTAAGACACTTGAAAAGGCGCACTTGGATGAAATTGTGCCTGTAAAATGGATCAGTGACTTTAAAACCTGCAGTTCATGGTATGCGAAGTCATTAATGAAACAGCAATACTGTAAATATTTAAATTCTGTGTTTTACTGCCGTGGAAGAGGTTGCAAAAGCAGGATATGAACTTAAATGGGTCTAGTTATGATACATATAAATTCAAAAACTCAATTTGTAGAAAATGTAATGATGAATCACTTCAGTCCACAATTACTAAATTAAGCTGCACAGTTAATTTAATTTAAATTTTTGTAAAAATCCCACATAAGATTGTGTACTGTCCACATCAAAAAAGTAACATGCCGCTCAGCTATGCTGCGTGATATGATTATAATTCCACGGCAGTATAGTGTATGGTTAATAAAAGGAGTCCTCCACTTCTAAATTTTAAATGAACAACTCTTTATAAACTGTCTGACATACTCCTTATAAATAATTCAAAGCTCTTGTCATACCTCAAGGGCAGGTTTATGAAAAATGAAATTAAGAGCCATGTTAGAGTAGCAAATAAGATAAAGCAGGAGAGAACCAGAGAAGGAGAGCTATAAACCAGCTTTTACATGTTCAACTGCCGTACACGTGTGTGTGTGTGTGTGTGTGTGTGTGTGTGTGTGTGTGTGTGTGTGAGTGTGTGTGTGTGTGTGTGTGTGTCTCTGCTTGGACAGAATAGACACACTAGTATTGGGCGATAATGGGTAATATAAACAAACATTCATAAACATGAAATGTTTAATAAAACGCTTCTAAAAGATCATTTAGATCCTTACTAAATGTTGAGAATGATGCCACATTCACAGACCGATAGTGGAGGAAAAATGGCTTCCTAACTTACAAGCTTATGGAGTTATAGATTGAGACATTTGATATTCAATATTAAACCTTGATTTAAACCCTGGTATCAACCATGTAGTTAATCTACCCATCTGGTTTCTTTATTGACCCTTAACCCTCCTGTTATGTTCGTTTCATTTTGACCCAGGGCATGTTTAATTATCCAAAAGTGTCTGAAACCAATAAACATTGTTTATATCTCATTATTAACTCCATTACTAACCATATCAATCCATATTTAGTGCAATGGTGTTCTTTACCTCTCAGAGATCATGGTTCAATTAGGATAATTCACTCGTTTTTCATAAAAAATGTGGAAAGACCTACATATAATAATTTTACATGACATTGATTTTTTTGAAATTTTATTTTACATTTTGAAATTTTTTCTTTTTATGGAGTGATATTGATAAATTAACACGAGACACCTCTTCTGCTCAGGGTCAAATTGACCCACTGACTCAAAATCAAGACAAATGAGTCAAGATGATTTGTATTGAAAGTAAACTTTATTTAAGCACTGTTTTTGAACCAGAAATGAACAAAATAACAAAACAACAAAATTAGCAATATGAACACAGTACATGTCTATGTGTGTCTGTGAGTCTCCACAGCAATCAAGTGACGTCATCATGTTGTGATAGTAAACACTATGCAATGTTCAGAATCAGGAATATACAAAAATGTATAGGTGGAAATGAAAAAGGTGTATGTGTGTGCATCTACACAGCACATGAAGGACTTGTCATCACAGTGTGCTTTGTGCAAATTAACTTTGCACATTTCACACAGGTCATGCTCGTCTTGACATCATCAGATGGCTTGTAGACCTGGCACCTCTTCCTCTTCCTTTTCCTTTTTCCCCAAGCAGCAACCTAAAAAGAAGAGGACGATGATTACTATGTTTTTATGCAGATCCCAAGACACACACAACATGCTCTCTCTCTCACACACACACACACACACACACTAACTTACCTTATGCACTGGTGTACTAGGAGAAGTCTTCTCCTGGATCTCCCTCACTGTAGCTGCAGCTGCTGGGGTCCTTGGCATGAGCTGTCTCCGTCATATATGCGGTGCAAAAAGCACCTTCCCCAGCTCCTCAAGGAAGATACGCCTCTTGTACAGCTTTGACGCGTTCTACTCAGGAAAGATCTCCGTCCAAATGACAAATGTTGCAGGCTGATACATCAATCATGTTGTAAAAGATGACCAGCGGGCAGCGCACAGTCATTTGCTTGGTGCTGTAGGACCCCGTGACTTTCCCCAAGTTGTCCACCCCCCCTTTGGTGACATTGTAGTCTAGGATCATACTTGGTTTCTGGTCCTCTCGTGTGCTGATTTCAGTATTTTTGTGCAAAGTGCTCATGAGCACAACATTTTTCCCCTTTTTGGGGCAGTAAGACACCAGGGCTGTGGTGTCTGTGAAGGCAAACACTGAAGACTGAGGGGCCCTGTTCTTGATTACCAGCAGCTCAGCAGGGAGTTCGGCCCTGTTCTTTCGGACCGTTCCGACCATCGTGAGCTTTCCCTTGTAAGCTCCTGACCCAAGTTGTAGGTTGTGAAAAAATTGTCACAGGTTATGTTGTGCCTTCTGAGACCATGTGCCATATCAAGCACTACCCTTGTACCCTGATTCTTCTCTGGGGCTCCTCCAACCGGCTTTCCAGTGTAAACCTGCATGTCCAATGCATAGCTGGTGTTTGCATCACATGCTGCCCAAATTTTTATGCCATATTTAGCTGGTTTGGAAGGCCTATATTGCCTAAATGGCAGCGACCGCTGAATGCCACTAGCCTTTCATCCACTGTGACATTAGGGCCTGGGTTATAGTGTAGTGGAAGTTGCTCTACCCCCTTGTCCCACACTGTCCTAATAGTGGCCAGTTTGTCTCTCTCCCGTCCAAACAGCTCTTGTCTCTCGATTATCAAATCGGATTACTCTGGAGAAAATCTGAAAAGTCTCCAGAGACATTGTGGCACGAAATATAGCCCTGCCTGTCTCTGCATCCCACAGACCGGCTGTTGATTCATCCTTTGACTTATAGACCCCAGCCAGGATGAGGACCCTCAAATATGCATGTAAATGCATTTTATCCTGCTCCTTCCACTTCTCCCCCAACACACGCCTTCCTTCTAGATTAGTTGTTTCGCGAATGATTTTCTATATTGATTTCGAGTCATATATCGAGTCACTGCCATCCTAGTAGGCCCTGGAATTGTCTTTATTATGTTTTCTGCAGTTTTGCCTGATGTATATTTGGGGATGAAACCCACTGTATTTCACCATTTTTTGATGTGAATGTCTAGCTTGGAGGAATATGAATAGCAGTTTCCTAATTTGGTTCATAATCCGAATCATCAAGAATTGACCTCAAGATGGTCTTCATCTTTAGACAAATCTTCCTCTATTTCACTGTCATGATCAAAGATGAGCTCTAGAGCCTCCAGGGCTATCAGCTGTTTACTTCTGCTGCTCATTTTGTAAAGCTCTGACAGAGAGTATATCATATGTAGCTGCAGAGTGTAATGTTGGTAGGACTCCCTTGCAGAGAATCTTTATATGTTTTACTTTTTAAAAGTGCTTTATTAACATTTTCAAGCAAAATACATTTCATACACAATCATATATTTACACAAACAAACCAAAAATAAAAAAGGTTTTCCTTCTACTTAACTCTGCTTCAATTTGGTGGAAAACAACACCACTTGGTATTACCATCTGGTTTATAACCATTTTACACCATGTTTTCCATAATTTCATCACTACAATGCATATTAGTAACCAGAATAAATTATTTTCTGAACATGATGCATCATTTCTTAAAATTCCATACATGACTGCATTAAAATTAATTTCAATGTTAAAACCAATATTTTTCATTTTTTCCCATACTTCTTTAGTTCTGTAACATTCCAATAACAGATGTTAAACAGTTTAATCATGATTGCAGTTAACCATTGGACGCATTTTTGTAGTTACATAAGAACTCCATTTAACAATCACTCTTACTGCTAATCTGTTAACAGAAATTAACCACATGATATCTCTCATATTTTCTGTTAACATGTTGCTAAATATATGTTTAATACACTTTTCAGACTCTGTCATTGTCAATTATTTATATAGGAAAATACCACCATAATGCTCATTATTCACCATTTTATAAATCATTCTATTTGTTAAACCACACCAATCAATTTGTAAATGTTTAAATTTAAATATAAAATCACCATAAATAGTTTGTAATATGGGAAAAGTTGCCTATTTTTCCCTCTTTTTTTACTCCAGCTTGAAATTTCCCCTACCCAATCTGCATTTCTCCTTATTCCACTAGCTATATTTTTACAGAAAGATATTTTTAATTTACAGCCAAGTTCTATTGCTCCAAGTCCACCATGTTCCTTACCTTTATATAAAAGAGCCCTTTTTGTAACTTCCCTATTAGTTCCCCAAATGAAACGTACAGATATTTTGTTTAATCTCATTATGCATTTCTCTGTTGGTATAAAAACAGTGGCAAAAAAAATATCTTTGATAAAATAAATGTTTTAACAATAGCGATCCTAGTTTTATAATTAGCTATTTTGTTGTTCCATTTTTCTACCTCCTCCTTGATCTCTTGTTCTTTCTTTTACCAATTTCTCTCTCGACAGTTATTGTTAGTCAATACTAACCCAAGGACCTTCATTTCATCTTTGACATTGATATTAATTGGGTTTCGTTTCTCTTCTGGTCCGAACCAAACACCTTCTGTTTTGTCCTGGTTTAATTGGGCACTCGATACCCTTTCATACATTTGAAAATGTTAATTTATCGTGTCCAATTCAATCTGGTTTTTTACAATTACTGTGATATCATCAGCGTATGCAGAAATAACTACTCTGTCTCCAGAGCTTGTTATAATTCCAGTCATTCTTTTGTCATTCTTTATTTTCTTAATAAGAGGACTTATGGCCAAAACATCCCTGTTTTACACCTTTATGAATTTCGAATGACTGTTAAAACACCGTTTACATTTACCTGAACATTTGATTTTACATAAAGCAACTTAATCAAACTAATCAAGTCATTTGGGAGACCAAAGGCTTTCATAGTACTCCATAAATATTCTCGTGGAACAAAATCAAATGCTTTTTTTTGGTCAAATCCTAATATATAGAATGCATTGTCCCCAGGGCATGTTATAAGCTCTCTAAGGGTGCATAAGTTGTCCCACATAAATC